>CABHPQ010149690.1:0-16908 GCA_902168405.1 Peromyscus aztecus
TGCTTGTTATTTCCCCTAGGAGAATGTAACCCCTGGAAGGAGAGTTCTTGTAGGAATACGCAGTCAGTCTCCAGTAGCTACAGAGTGGAGTGTGTGCATCTTTAACATGGGCCTCTGCTTGCATTTCAATCCTCCTGCTGAGGGCTGCTGTTGCTTGACAGAGCAGGGCAGAGGAAGGGTGCTTAGTTAGTAATACACCAGGAGCATGCTTTTTCCTGCAGTGCATTGAACGGGGTATTTCCTTGTCATCTGTTTTCATAACCTTTTTATAGCCTGAACTTCTCCGCAACATTTAACCTTATTGGACATTTATTTTCCAGGACTCATTCTCAACCAACAGTGACTAGGATTTCCTCTTTGGATTTACTGCTTTAGCGGTTTGGCCAGTGGAGTACACAGACAATTCCTTATCCTATAATGAGAGAAATAGCCAATTTTAAATAAAAGACCTCTCCGAATAATATGGATAAAACCCAAGGAAGACGTGGTAGTAGGTTTCAGTAAACTGAAAGTAAATTTGCGAAAATATAGCATATCTAGAAAGTGTTTAGTGAAATGTGTCTGAGGCAAGCAGAAAAACTAGAGGAAATCACAATGGCCAAGTGTTAAAATGGCTAAGGCACAAACTGCGTCTTGCACGAAGGAGGAGAGCCTGGCGTTAGAAAATGCACTTTTTAAAAGTCAAGCGACAAAGAGCAAAGAACAAAGTCTTCTCTCAACCTTGCATCAATCATTCTTGTGTGTGTTCATTTTTTTTCCAGTCACTATGCAAAATGTAGAATTCTTATTGAAGTGTTCGTTGCGGGGCTAAGACAATAGACCTGTTCTCATTTAAAAGGAAGCACCTGTAAGTCCTTCCAAAAATCAAGAAGACACAATTGAGAAGAGAGTGGCTGAAGCCAAGAAGGGGTGCCTGTCTCTAGGCTGCGCTAGCCCACCCCTGGCCACCTGTATCCCTGCAGTCGAATGGAGCCTTGTATGGCTTCTGTCACAGATCTGCACTGAGGTTCTCAGTAGACTTCCTCTATTCCCTAAGAAGCCCTAGAAGGGAGCAGAGTCAAGATTAATATGCACCGAAAAAATAAAATGCCCTTATCACATTTGCGTGTGACCTTTACACAGTGAAATGAAGATATCGCCTCCCTGGGAGTTTCTGGCTTCATATCAGGTTGGGAAGAAGAAAGAAATAAAAAGTATGAGGAGGAAGGGATGCTGGCAAGTGAACCTTGACAGATAGTAGAGTGCAGAGGCGATGGCAGGAAGGTTCTTTTCCCTGTCTGTCTGCATTTTGTTTTCTACCCCGGGGCAGAATAACCGATGGGGAATTACAGCTCCAGGAGAGCTGGATCTGACTCTGAAATGCCAGTCAGCTCGGGAGCAGACAATAGAGGCTTTATTTCATTTCATTTTGTTTTGCTCAGGAATGCTTTATATGCCAAAGCTCTGTTCAGAGCTGGGAGAGTGGGAGGAAATAAGACTTGTAAAAAGTTAACCTTGAACAAAGAAAACACTAAAAGCTTCATGTTGTCTGCTCTGCTGAAAGCTTTTCCAGGGATGAAGCCCAAACCATTGCCATGAAGCATGTGGGTAACTCTATGCAAAAAGGGCTTTCTTCCCTTCCTTCCACCAAGGTGCAGGGGTTCCTCAGTCTTCTCATTTCTTTTCCATTTTTGTCCATACTTCCCTCCCTGCCTCCTTCCCTTCCCTCCATCCTTTCCTCCTCTCCCTGCCCCTTTATGAACTGAACTCATCCAGGGTTCACAATAGCAAGAGCTGGCACTTGCTTTGCATTGTAAGCTCTGCACACACTGTTAGGGGCAAGTGACTACCCCGGGAGCACCCTGGCTTGCTTCATTTTCCTTCTGTACAATCTTTCACTTCTAGATTTTGGGGCAGAATCGATTGTCATTTTTTGTTCTGAGTGTGGACTCAGGAGAAAAAAAAAAAGCAAGCACTGATCAATAAATGAAGGTCACGGTACACAGAAGCCATAGAACAGGAAGAATCCCAGAGACAAACGATGCTCATCTGGAAGACTGTAGCCAGGAGAGCCAGTGGGCTGGACTGTGTGTAGCAGTAGGAAAGCCGGTCTGTCCAGAGTAGGAGAGGCTCCCCCCCAGCCTGCTGATCACATGGGGGTCTGTGTAGGTCTTGCCTGAGCATAACAACTCACAGATGAAAGGTTCCCAGAGTCAGTGTCCTGAAAAAAGTCAGCAAAAGAAAAATCAGCAAAATAATCTCCATAAGTATTGGAACGTAAGCAATCATATCATAATGGAAAAGCTTTGAGCTTTGTTATAATTATTAGAAGAAATGAAAACCAAACACACACACACACACACACACACTGAATTTGGGTTCAACTTCCTCTTCTTTCCTTCTTTACCTTTTTTTTTTAAAGCCATTTATCTTGATGGAGAAGGAAATTAAATATATTTGACCTTTAAAAGCCTTTTTCACTGTCCAATTTAAATGAGCACCTTTTCTTACGAAGCATGGGCATTTCTGGTGGCCCACTGTAAGCTGGTTCTTTGATGTTTGTGTGTATGTGTGTGAGTGTGTAAATATGTGTATGCACATGAATGTGTAAGTATGTGTATGTTTGTGTATGTGTTTGTGTGAGTGTGTGTATGTCTGTGTAAGTGTGTTTTTGTGAGTGGGTAAGAGTATTGGTATGAGTGTGTATTTGTGTGACTGTGTTTGAGTATACAAGTATGTTTATGTGTGTGTGTGAGTATATGTGAGAGTGTGGTATGAAAGTGTGTGTATGTTTGCATATTGAGCATGTATGAGTGTATATGATTGTGTGAGTGTGTAAGTATGCTTATGTATGTGAGTGTGTATGTTTATGTGTATAAGGGTTTATATGAATGTATGTGTATGTTTATGTGTGTGAGTATGTGTGCATGTGTGGAGTATGTGTGAGTGTGTATGCATTTGTGTGAGTATGTTTGTCTGCTTGTGAGTATGTGTGAGTGTATATGTGTTTGTATAAGTTTGTGTCAGTATGTTTGTGTGAGTGTGTTTGTCTGTGAGTATGTTTGTGTGAGTGTGTGTATATGTCTCCTTCAGGAATTAAAGGCAAAGGGATGGTATTAAAGATGCACTTTTGAACCGGTAAGCATGACAGAAAAAGTCTCCCTGTGAATGGGATTGGACCAGTGGTTCTCAGCCTGTGGGTTGTGACTTCTTTGGGGTTGAACAACCCTTCCACAGGGTCATCTAAGAATATCAGAAAACAAAGATATTTACACTATGATTCATAACACTAGCAAAATTATAGTTATGAAGTAACAACGAAAACAATGATTGTGGGTTACCACAGCATGAGGAACTTTATTAAAGAGCCTCAGCATTAGGAAGGTTGAAAGCTACTGGATGGGTGTTATTTGTATTAGCCAGAACCTGGAAACAACCTAGATGCCCCTCAGCGGAAGAATGGATAAAGAAAATGTGGCACAGATACACAATGGAGTACTACTCAGCAGTAAAAAAAAAAAAAAAAAATCATGAAATTTGCAGGCAAATGGATGGAACCAGAAAATATCATCCTGAGTGAGGTAACCCAGACTCAGAAGGACAAACATGGTAGGTACTCACTCCTAAGTAGATGCTAGATGTAAGGCAAAAGATAACCAGACTGCAACCCTCAGCTCCACAGAAGCTAGCTTACAAGGAGGGACCCTAAGAGAGACACAAAGATAGCCCAGCGAAGGAGAAATAGATGAGTTCTACATGAGCAAACTGGGGAGGGGGCGGTAATGGAGGGCAAAGAATGGGGGATCAGAACATAAGGACATGGGAGGTTCCATCTGGAACAGGAACAGAGTGGGAGAGCAAGGAAAGAGATACCATGATAAATGAAGATATCATGGAAATACGAAGAGGCAGGGCACTGGGGAAGTTCTCAGGAATTCACAAGGATGACCCCACCTTGGACTACTGGCAAAGGTCGAGAGGGTGCCTGGCCTGGTCTACTCTGGTGACTGGACTAGTGAATACCCTAACTGTCATTATAGAGCCTTCATCCAGTTACTGATGGAAGCAGATGCAGAGATCCATGGATAGGTGCCAGGCTGAGCTCCAGGAATCCAATCGATGAGAGAGAAGAGGGATTCTGTGGGCAGGGGACATCGAGACCGTGATGGGAAAACATGCAGAGATGATCAACCACACTAGTGGAAACCCATGAATTGTGGACTAATAGCTGTGGAGCCCCCATAGGATTGGACTAGGCCTTCTAGATACAGGAGACAGTTGTTTAGCTTGAACTGTTTGAGGGGCCCCCAGGCAGGGGAATCAGGATCCACGCCTGGTGCATGGGCAGGCTTTTTGGAGACCAGTGCCTAGGGTGTGACACCTTGCACAGCCTTGGTGCAGTGGGGAGGGGCTTGGACCTGCCTCAGCTGAGTGTGCCAGGTTCTGTTGACTCCCCATGGGACACCTTGACCTAGGAAATGTGGGGATGGGGGGTGGGTTGGGGGAGAAGGTTGCAGGGAGGGAAGGGGGAAGAGGGGGGATCTGTGGTTGGTATGTAAAGTGAATAGAACATTTCTTAATAATAAAAAAATTAAAAAATAGATAGAGCATGGCTGAGGAATGTTCTCTCTTAAGTCCTTCCATTTTGTGTCAGGTGGCCGTGCAGGCCTCACTCAACCAAACCAGCCCACATTTTCATCTCGGACTCCCCAAATTACAGAACCGCAAGACAACACATTTCCACTCTTGATTTGTTTTCTGGTTTGTCATGGTCTGTGGTAGCAACATAGATGAAGATGTTTCCCAACTAGTCCTCACAAGATGCTTCAGCTGGACACTCCCTTTGTTTGCAGAAGCTCCCTGGCACCGTGGCCGGGTAAGACCTGAGAATAAAGGCGGTACTGTGAGGAGTCAGGATTTCAGTGACACCTGCCCATAGGCAGTCAAATCAGGCATCAGAAAAAGAAATGAAAGCTGAAGCCAAAAAAAGCAACATTTGAGCAGTAGCCTAAAGGGTCCTTTGATACATTAATGTTGTTAATAATGAGGTGGTGGAGCTGTGCCTTTTGGGTGTTAGGTAATGTGAGATTTATTTGATTAGATAAAACCCGTTTCCTGTGGATGCTTGTTTACTAAATTGGAAATGGTTTGTTTGTAGTCTTTGCCGTTAAAAGGATTCAATTGCCAACACATCTTTAAGATATTAAATTGGACATACTTTGGGCTAATTAACAAGGACGAATTACTTTGTAGAGCAGAAATAGAGATTGTCTTGTTTTCTCTTTTCTTTTTTCAATCCAGAGGAACAGCTCTGTTGACCTGATCATCGGGCTCTCCTGCTTTTCCCTGTGAGGAAACATTAATTAGATTCTGATGACTGTCCTCAGTCTGTCAGGAGGTGAGTGCAAGTTTCTAGAAGAGGCTAAGGGAGTTTGTAATCTTGAGTCTGGGGAATTCAGTAAACACATGAAACCTGAAAAGTCAGTCACCAGAGCAACATGTTAGGAAGAACAGTTAGCAACAATCTGCTTAAAAAGGACACTTTCAGAACCTTAAAGAAACCAAACCAAAACACAACAAAAAACGTGGTCATGCTTCAGCACAGCCTATACTTTTCTTTCCTAAACATTTGGAGATATATATATATATATATATATATACATATATACACATATATATATATATATATATATATACATATATACACATATATATGTATATATATATGTCAGAGATACCAATTTTACACGAGTTCAGAGAAAAAGAAGGGTTTATTATAATGTCGTAAAATGAACTACCATCTTTAGGTAATCTATTACTAAGAAGGATGACACAGTCTGCAACCTTTCACTGATATCCTTATTTCTGCCCCATGATGTATAGCTCAGGTCAAACCCACCTCCAGATGTTCCATTTGTCCTCATTTCTCTAGGCTGGAAAAGTATAATTCACTTTTACGGAGCACTGAGACTAAGCGCAAGGTTTCTCCACAAGGCAGTGCTGCATATTTGAGAGTAAGCGTTGACCTGACATTGTAGACCCGCTCTCCAAACACAGGAAACAAACACAGAGATGTGGATGCTCGTGATTAATCTGTAAAATGGCAGCAAGTAGATTCTCTGTGTACTCCTTGGCTCTAGACAACTTAACATGGTTTCTGTGCTGAAGGTAGCTTGCATATTGCCTTCAGCTATTCTTTCACTAGCTAGTAAGTAGGAAAAGATTACTAATAATGGACGTTTAAATGTAGGTGATTAAAACCCTAGTATTTTCCATCGTTTGTGTATAGTACGTCTATATTCAGCGCCTATTTGGACAGAGTAGGATATCACTCTCTTCAGATGATGCAGGGGAAGACAGAGACTCCTAACTACAAGAATTTGTGTACATGTATTTGAGAACCAAGAAGATTAGCAGGGCTTGGTGCCTCCTTGGGCTCTGTTTAGATTCCTTGTAAATTCGTCCTCCCCCTTAAGAACTATAGTTGTTAGCATGTTCTGTGGAATTTTCGCATTCCCATTATCTGCAGACCCAGCTTTGATTTCTAGTGTACCTGGGCTCTTCACAGAAGTTGGCCCTCGCTTGCTTTGTAATATGTTCATATTTACTATTTAATAGAGACTATAACAAGAAAGGGACATCATGGTCCCTATATTCTCTGCTAATCTTACGTCGTGGGCAAGAGACTTCTCTCCCTAAGGTGGGAGAGCCTCGATTCTGTAGTTCCTCTTAGATTCCCCCACTACCAGACCTCTTCTGGGTTCCCCTCTATCTTGAATCTGTGATAGATTCTTGTCTGCCTTTTCTCACTATCAGTCTGAAGGACATCTGCCAGTCTTAAAGAGATATTATGTAGCGGCTTAATATTGGTTCATAATGTGATGGATCCAAATTTTTACCAGCATGTGGTCAGACTGTCTTTGTACCACCATCTTCCAGATAATGACATGAAAATTTCTTATTAAGTATAAAAGGTTTGCCTTAGTTTAGGCTTGTTCCCCTCTAGCTCTTAAAACTTAAATTAACCCATTTATATTACCCAACATTCTGCCACTTGGCTTGTTATCTCTCCTCAGTATTTATTGTGCATCCCACTTCTTCCAGGTCTTGCTGGCCAATTCTACCTCTCTTCTTCATAGAGTTCCTATCTCTTCGTGTAAGTCCCACCTATTCTCTCTCGCCTAGCTATTGGACATTCAGCTCTTTATTAAACCAATCAGAAGGTGCCTTGGCAGAGACACATCTTCACCATGTACAAAAAGATTGTTCCACAACACCAGCAGACTCTGAAGGTAAACTCATTAGAAGAAGGTTCTTATGTAGCTAAGGAACACAAGATGAAATCACTTGGGATTTATGTAGCTCAGAATCACAAAATGAGATCCTCTCGGCAACACAGCCCAGCTCAGAACAGATCCAAAACAATGAATGCCTGAAGTAGTGACTTCTTGAATGTTAAGAAACTTGTAGTTAGCATATACATGGCTGAGTAAACCCTGGGAACATGATATTGGGGGCTATTTCCAAGGTGGGTCATGATACACATGTGGCAAGAACAGAGAACAGGATGAATGCTTCCCATAGAACTGTCACCATGGGGTATTTCATGATCCCAAATCCAAAGACAAGATTCATAAGTAGAAGAGGGAAAGACCAAGTGATGACACAGATACCCGCAACTACCCGAAGCTGGAAAGCACATGTAGAGGACAGAATCTCCCATGGAGCCTCCAGGAGCTACCACACCTGATGGCACATTTCTGTTCTTTGGAGTAGTAGGGAATAAATTTCTGTTGCTTTAAGCTGTCAAAATTGTCATGATTTATTGTGATATCTTGAAGACACTGTGCAGCAGTCATCTTATGCACAACTGGACTTCTTTCCTGACAAGTGTGAGTGCAAGAAAGAGCACCGTGAGACAGGAACTGCATCTCCTGACCACCTCCATGATGGCTGGTTTGTGTGTGAATTGACTTGATGAGTTATACGGTACCAAGTATTTTGTCAAATATAGTTCGAGGTGTTTTTAATCAAGGAGATTTTAGATTAGTTTACCCTTAAATGAATAGAGTAAATAAATCCATCAGCTTTTCTAAATGGGTTTGGCATCATCTAGTCAAGTGAAGGATTGAACTGATAAAGATGTTGATTCTTCTTTGTCAGTCAGACTTTATTGCACTTTCCAAACTAGTGCCACTGCCTGTGGCTTATAGATTCTGTATCCCTGAAACCATATCAAGGAGAATGTGATGATCAAACTCCCTGGTCATGCATGTCTTAACTCTAATAATTACTAATGCACTTAAGAGTTGTAGCTAGTAGGGTCAGGTTTCAGCTTCAGAGAAGTTATGGAGATAAAGGAATAGCAAATGGTAGGTCTTATGACTCAGGTAAAATAGAAATGAGGAAGAGTTTCAGACTACAAAGAGAGCACGTAAAGTTCCTATGTGGGGAGGGGTCAAAACAAAGTTAATACCAATCAGCGGTTTGATGAAGCTCTTCCATTCCTGAGAAGTAGCATCAGGTTTTTATTTGCTTGGGGAGATAAGTCCTATAATCTCCATTCACTGTGGCACAGCTTACGAAGCTGTTTTCCTTCTGATGTTTAGTCATTATATCCTTGTGCTTAGGTGACTAATGAGTGTGGTAACTGACTTCAGAAAATGCCCAGTCCCTGCTGATGCTGTTATCATTGGCCCTGTCGAAGGGCTTTCAAGGTTTCAGTCAGGGCTTGTTGACTCCCTCCTGTCTCTGATATCATGATCTCATGGAAACATCCTGGATTCATGGGTTAGCGTGGGATCAGATCTTCTGTGGAGTGTGAGGAGCAATGGGTGCCCAGGTTGGTATGGAGGCACAAGAATGAGATAGAAGCAGCACATATCTGCCTCAACATGGGGGAGGCCCAGTTATCCCCACAGGAAAGTCTTGGACACAGTGTTTTTCAGATGATCCACTCATCTTCATGAAGAACTGAGCCAAGTCTGACTTAGACCTGAGACAGATAGATCCATTGTAGAATATTATTTTTAAGGTTTGTCACATTTATTTGTGCTGTGGAGCATTTCTTCTAATGATGCAAAGATGTGTTGCATTCTGTTATGTTGCATTTGTTTAACTCTGTGAAGCTGTGTTACTTTGCCTGTCTAAAACACCTGATTGGCTTAATAAAGAACTGAATAGCCAGTAGTGAGACAGGAGAAAGGATAGGCAGAGCTGGTAGGCAGAGAGAATAGACTGAAGGAGAAATCTGGGAGGAGGAAGGAGAACAAAGAGCAACAAGAAGAGGAGAGGAGGACATCAGGGGCCAGCCACCCAGTAATGAAAGGTATACAGAAATAGAGAAAAGGTAAAAGCCCCCAAACAAAAGGTAGATGGAATAATTTAAGAAATACTGCCTAGAAACAAGCCAAGCTAAGGGTTTACTACTGCTTGTTCAGAGAAGAATTGCCAGGACCATCGTGTTACAAGAAAGCATCAACAAAGGTCAGTTTGGAAAAATTTGGCAAGACAAATGGTGGGGAGAAATTGCTGTGAAGATTTTCTCTTCTAGGGAAGAACGTTCATGGTTCCAAGAGACAGACATTTATCAGACTGTGATTGCTCCAAACCACAGAGGAGGCACAAAAAAAAAAAAAAAATCTGCAGGGAACCATGACCACGCCTAACAGCAACTTTGAAATCTCCAAAAAGGTGACGGAATCCCACAATGATGGTTCCACAAGGACTATGGTAAAGCTATTAAGCTGATTAACACCAAGGAAAGATCAACTTTGGACTACAAACTGTTTAGGACAATTTCAAGATGACTAGCTGAGATGATCCAGCCTGACAGATTACTCGAACAAGGACTTGTGACAAGCCCTGAACTTTCCTATTATACAGAGACTGGATAAATGATACAGGACTTGACAATTAACCTAAAATTTTTCTTTTCAAGATTCCCTAAAGATATCTTCACCCCTAGAAAGCAAAAAGAAAAAGAGAATAAGATATGAGATAGATCATTGAATCTACTCTGAGAAAAAAGATGAAGAAATAATAGGATAAATAGGTAGATCACTGAATCTACACTGAAGAAAAAGGGGAAGATATAAAAATGACAAAAGGGCCAGGCGGTGGTGGCGCACGCCTTTAATCCCAGCACTCAGGAGGCAGAGGCAGGCGGATCTTTGTGAGTTCGAGGCCAGCCTGGTCTACAGAGCGAGATCCAGGAAAGGCACAAAGCTACACAGAGAAACCCTGTCTCAAAAAAAAAAAATGACAAAAGGTAGACTACTGAATGTATTATGAAAAGAAAAAAGAGAGAATATGGATGTGATAAGATAAAAAGGGAGATTATGGAATCTACTTTTAAAAAAGGAACTACTTGTTTTAAATAAGATAAGTAATGAAAATTTTTTGGTCTGAGTTTATCAGATGTTACTGGACTGGACATTGTTAATATAATGGACTAGACATCGTTAATGTAATCTTGACTATATGTATTGTATATACTTACTGGATAATTTTTCTTGTATTATAAGCTTTTTTAATTTTAGACAAAAAGAGAGGAAATGTGGTAGTATTGTGTTCCCCAAAATATTGTGTATCTTAATAAACTTATCTGGGGTCAGAGACAGAACAGCCACAATATTAAACAGAGGTTAGGCAGTGGTAGCACACGCCTTTAATCCTAGCATTCCAGAGACAGAAATCCCTCTGGATCTCTGTGAGTTCAAGGCCACATTGGAAATGGCCAGGCCTGGTGACACACGCCTTTAATCCCAGAAAGTGAGCCTTTAATCCCAGGGAGTGGTGGTAGAAAGCAGAAAGGTATATAAGGCGTGAGGACCAGAAACTAGAGGCATTTGGCTGGTTAGGCATTTGGCCTGGTTAAGCATTCAGGCTTTCAAGAAGCACAGTTCAGCTGAGAGCCATTCGGATATGAGGACACAGAGGCTTCCAGTCTGAGGAAACAAGACCAGCTGAGAAGTTACCCAGGAGAGGTTAGCTGTGGCTTGTTCTGATTCTCTGACCTTCCAGCATTTACCCCAATACCTGGCTCAGGTTTGATTTTATTAATAACAGGTTAGCTGTGGCTTGTTCTGGTTCTCTGACCTTCCAGCATTTACCCCAATACCTGGCTCAGGTTTGAGTTTATTAATAAGAACTTTTAAGGTTTCTGCTACAAAGCTAAGACCAGGCATTTATAATTAAGAATAAACCTCCATGTGTGATTTATTTGGAAGCTGGGTGGTGGGCCCCCCAAAAGAGCAAAAACGGCCAACAACATAGATAAAAACTTGAGACGCCAAATGTAGTTGTCCATCATATAGCTGCAGGATGCAGTAGCGAGTCCATGTTTTCAGCAAACTCAGTGTTGAGATTCTGTGAGGTAGCCTAGACAGCTTTTATCATAATCCACACATCAGTGGTATTGTCAAAGCTAATGGTATATTGTTAATCTGGATGACCTGCAATATTGATGATAATTGTAAGTAAGAATAAGTAAATCTAGAGTAGGGGGCAACTCTTTTAAATATTCTGGCCTTTGTGGCATACTCTTTTGTTTTATGATAAAACTCTGCAAAGAGTACAAAAATGGAGGCAAAAGGAAGCACATATGGCACTATAAATGGACAACAAGTTAGGGGCTTGGAGCCTGTATACCATTTGTCCTTTTATGGTCATCCCTACCTGTCTGAGGAAGATGATGACAATGATGTTTCTAGCTTGGAAACTTGTGGCATGATGATACCTTTGACTCATTCATGAAGAGCCCACAAGGTTGGGGGGAATTGCAACAATCACCATCAACCTTATCCACTTCCCACACTCCCATCTTGTGCATGACCAGGTCAGGGGCCATTTATCCCTAGTTGTGCAGACAGATCTCTTCTTCAGAGGACCCAGAGTAGTGAGCACCTGTGGAATGTTGTTCTGTATGCTGTGAATTTGTGTTGCTCTGATTGGTTGATAAATAAAATGCTGATTGGCCAGTAGCCAGGCAGGAAGTATAGACGGGGTGAGCAGACAAAGAGAGTTCTGAGAAGAAGAAGGCTGAGTCAGGAGATACATAGTCTAGTCTACAATGTATCTATCTCAGGTCTAAGTCAGACTGTTCCAGCCAGACACAGAGGAAGCAAGATGACAAGGCAAAACTGAGAAAAGGTACCAAGCCACATGGTTAAACATAAATAAGAATTATGGGTTAATTTAAGTGTAAGAGCTAGTCAGTAATAAGCCTGAGCTAATGGCCAAACAGTTATAATTAATATAAGCCCCTGCATGTTTACTTGGGGGACATGAGTGGGAGAAATTTGTCCCTGCCTCCCCGCTGGTCAGGACACAAGAAAACTTCCAGCTACAGGTGAGCTCCTGTGGAACCTCTTTTAACTTTATCAGACATGTCTGATATTCATTCCTGTAGCTAGAGTTTTCCTGCTTGGCCCACAATCAGGACAAATCTCTCTTACCTGCCAGTCCCACAGCCGCTCAGATCCAACCAAGTAAACACAGAGACTTACATTGCTTACAAACTGTATGGCCGTGGCAGGCTTCTTGCTAACTGTCCTTATATCTTAAATTAATCCGTTTCTATAAATCTATACCTTGCCACATGGCTTGTGGCTTACTGGCATCTTTACATGCTGCTTGTCCTGGCGGCGGCTGGCAGAGACTCCCTCCGCCTTCCTGTTCTTTTAATTCTCTCTGTTAGTCCCGCCTATATTTCCTGCCTAGCCACTGGCCAATCAGTGTTTTATTAGCAACACATTTGCCATACAGAACATCCCACAGCACATTCCTTATCATGTAGATTTATAATAGTTATTGTTCCATCTTCTGGTAATGACAATAAGCTATAGAAATTAGCTATTTTGCCTAGGAACACATAGTTACCTGATGGCAAAGTCAGTATTTGTTAGTATCATAAGACAGGCTAATGATGAATTCAAATTTTTCCATTTCTTTTTTTTAGACATTATAATATGATTACAACATTTCTCCCTTCCCCTTTCTCCTGTCAAACCTTCTCGCATACCGTCCTTGCTCTCTTTCAGTTTCATGACCTCTTCTAAAATTAAAAATTTTTTGGATGCATATGTGTATTTACATATATATTTTCTTAAACATAGTCTTCTCAGTATAATACAAGAGTGTTACTTGTATGCTTGTTTTCAGGGCTGACCATTTGGTATTGGATAATCAATGATGTGCTTTTCCCAAGGGAAGACTGTTTCTCCTGTTGTCCACATCCTTAGCTGCCTGTAGATCTCTATGTAGGGTCGAGGCCTCATGAGATTTTCCCCATCCACTTTGGCATGTCTATTGGTGCTGTCTTTGTCCATCTCATGTGTAGTCATCACTTCCCATTAAGGAAACTGCTCTTTGCAACAGACAAAGACCATTGCAGAAAACAGCCAACCAAAATGAAGCACATTTTTTAGTGGAGAAACCACTTCCTTAGACAGAAAATAATGGAGGTAGCTGACATTGCGAATAGCTGTTACAATTAATTTCATGCAACACTTTGCTCTGCTTCTGAAACTTCTGAAGACGGACTTCAGTAATGGGATCAAGGTTTCCCCAGAATGTTTTTCTTTCAGCCAAAGCATTGCAGTTTTGCTCCTGTCTAGACCCCCAGCTTAGTTGTGCTGGTTAAACATGCCTTAATTCTGTACTGAGTAACTGGGGTGGTTCCTTAAGAACCTAAGTCTTATGTGTGTTTTGTTGAGTACCACTGCAGGCTGGGTGCAGGGGCACATGCCTCTAGTCACAGCACCCAGGAGATGTAGGAAATCAGATCTCTGTACCACCACACTTATATCCCAATTGTTGTATCAATGTCTGAAATGTATACAGTCTACCCTATTCTGGTCACACCCATATTCACAGAGGGATAATTTGTTAAAAAAAAAAAAAGCTGACAGAGAGTTTTAACTTATCCTGTGAATATATTTATCTTTATTTTGTCAAGAGTTTCATGAGAAAGCTGAGAAAAAAAAGGTGTCAGATGACATTAAGTGAAGTTTATAAGTCCAAGGCTACCAATAAAAAATCACGATTGTGTGACTAAGTTGAAATCAGAAACAAAGCCGAGCTGGAGACTGGCAGAATGCCTTGATTTAAGGTGACACACCCCCAGCTAGATGGGAATTTAGAAAACATTGAATTTGATCCATCTATTATGCATATGCGGAAGCCAGCAGAGATGTGTTTATTGACTTATATTTTGGAGTTACACCACAAGTCAGTGAAAGGCTGATTGCAGAGAGACGGCCTCACAGCTCATTTAGCTCAGTGTTCTTTAATGGCAGCAGCTTTGGAGACCTGTCCAAGATCAATATGGAAGAGATTTTATAATTTACATTGTCTTTGAAAGATTAGAGAAGTCAAAAATGACAAGTGAACTAATGAAATCAACATTTGATTTGAGTAAAATCTACCAAATTTTCTTTTAGTCAATACTTTTTTGTGGGAAAGACACTTAATCCTTACCATATACTCATGCGTCCTGACTTACAACTACCCTTTGCCCTTCCTTTGCCCTGGTTGGTGGGAAAAGTCAAATAACTGGTTTGGCTAATGATGTAGGGATGGAAGGGTCATATGTCACTTCTGGGCAGAAGTAGTGAAAAGCCTCGGAGTTCACTTTCATGGCTATGGATACGAATTCTAGAAATTGCTGCTTTCTGATTCAAACAGATTTCTATAAGGGCTTTCTTCTGAGCCACCTAGTCACTAGCAGAAAGGGTTAATTAGACATCAAAATCTCAGAGTTTGCCTATTACCAAAGTCTTTACCCTAACATGATCTTTTGAAATTTTCCTGTGAAACATGAATATTATATATTCATGTGCTATAAAGCAGACATTATGAAATGTGACACACATTGCTTATGTATGTAATGAAAATTATGACATCAATTAACATTCATTTAATAATTATCAGATCAGTGCCACATAAATTATTTCATTGACATTTTTGGGAATCCTTAAAGATATAAATTTCTGAATCCCACTTTATAAATGAAGAAACTGAATTTCAGAGAGGTTAAAATAATATATCAAAGTTATACGATCAGAAATTGCTGCACCTCAGTCAGGAATTAGTCTAGATCCAAACCGGGGTGGGTTTAGCCTTTGAACCGTATTACTCACAGACTGAGATCAAACTGAAGTGGAGTTAAAGGATCAGAGAAAGTCAGAGCAGCCTCCTTGAACTGGGGCTTGTGGTTCCCAGAAGACTCAGTGAGGAAAACATCAGAAGGCATGAGGCAGGTATCTAGACAGGACCAATAGGGGAAAGGGAAGGACCCCTGGTGTTGGGGTTGGGGGATGATGGGGTATGGGATGAAGGAAGGGGAGGGTGGGGGATGAGAGGGGGGCTATAAAATATCCAAACTAAGGCTTTGAACCTTAGGCTCCTCCCATTCCAAATGTCTATGTCTGTTCTTTTGCCCTTACCAGTCAGTCATCCAAGTCTTTGTTAATATCAGGGAAAGAACTCAACAGCCCTATGGCAACCACCATCACCTCTTTATCACAGCACCGCTCAAGTGTTTTTCACTGTCCCTTCTCTACTGCTTTGTCTTTTGACTTAACTATCTATCATGTTTTCCACAGCATGGTTCTTACACTGCTCCTATGCAATACTCCTGCGATGTTGTCTTAGGTCTGTAATGCTGTATTATAATGCCACTCTTCTATAGGGGAGTCCTAGAATGTTTCTTTTAGATGCACGCCATTGTTAAATTCTTACGAAGTGATTCGTGATCCAAGGGGAGTGCATGTTTTTCTGGTTTTCTTTAAATCACTGAAATTTCCCTCTATCACCAATTTAAATCTGATCAGTCCAATGTAGGATTTTATGACTCATCTAAAATATTTCCAACACTTTATATTTTGTTTAAATTTGCATTTATTAGGTTAATTTCATAAAGCTGAATATTTTTCTAATTCTAATAGTCTATATTATTTTTGTCAATTGCTTGTGTATGACCTTTACCCTTTTTTTTATAATTTGGAGGTTGAGCTATATTTTCAAAATATAGTTTATTTTACAAGTGCCTGTGTATTAGTTCTTCAGGGAAAAAAAATGATGTTTAAGCTGCAATATTTATGAAATTTCCTAAGGGCATATAAACCACTTAGCTTTTATCTTAGTTGAAGTTACAAAATGAGCTAAGTTATGTTTGATTAAGTCTTGTGGTCCATAATGCCCTCTAACCACATGACCTTGATCAGAACGTGTGTCTACTTTAATTCATTGTTTTCTTGGCTTATAAAATGTAGGCAGTACATGGGTTCAGTGTGCTGAAGGGCTTAATAAACAATGGAAGAGAGAATATTGGTAAAATTGTAGTTCTACCTTTCAGACAATATATTATAAATGCAAACTTTCTTATATAGCATATTTCTTCTGATGATTAAAAATTCTAAATGACTTGATGATGAATTAGACAAATAGAAGTGGATGAAGACACACACGCAGTGTTTAGAGGTAACATTGACTTAAAAAGAGATATTGGTGCTGGAGAGATGAATCAGCAGTGATGAGAATATATAGCTCTTGTAGAGGATCTGAGTTTGGTTCCCAGTGCACATGTTGGTGAGCTCACAACCACCTGTTACTCCAGCTCCAAGGAGAGAAGATGCTTCTGTGGCTTCCGTGGGAACTGCGCTCATGTACACAAACCCACATACAGACACAAACACGTTTGCAAAATTAAAAATAAATTAATGTTTAAAGAAAGAAAAGGACTGCAAATAGTGTTTATATAAAATTTATCCTTTCTCCCCGTTGTCATTTTTACTGCTGTCTCTAGATTTATGTATAATTATGTGTATTTACACAATATGCACATGGTCAAGAGAGAGAAAAGAGGAGAGAGGGAGAAAGAGAGAGAGAGAGAGAGAGAGAGAGAGAGAGAGAGAGAGAGAGAGA
>CABHPQ010149690.1:16918-30817 GCA_902168405.1 Peromyscus aztecus
AGAGAGAGAGAGAGAGAGAGAGAGAGAGAGAGAGAGAGAGAGAGAGAGAGAGAAAACAAACAAGCTCTAGTGTATTTAATGGAACCAAGAATGCCCTTTCCTTATTAGGCAAAATGAAAGATTTTGTTATGTCAATATTTTTATATTAAGACCAAGGGTTAAAAATTAGATGTGTCACTTTAAAGCCTCTGTAAAACTGGAAAGCTATGGAGGCAGCTAGACTTATAATTTTGAAAATGATAACAATTTGGATTTGTTAGCTGTGGGTCTTATGTATTTGTGTGGCCTTGTGTAAAGAAAAAATGAATATTCCTCTTAATACTGGCATTTGGATTTGATATGCATTCATCTAAGCAAAATGACTGTTATTTCAACATCTTAAGAGAAATGTTATCCCTAATTATAATCTCAGTTGAACGCACAATTTTAAAATCCGGTTTTGTAAGGACAAAATGTTTGGGTAGCATCGGAGATTGGGGTCAGTTTGACTGAATCTCTCACTGGTGTTTCTGTACCTCTGCTAAAATGTTCCTGGTGTATTAAGTTTATCAGCCCAATGGGCAATGAATTATGCTTGCCTCCAAATAAAGGAGAAAGATGCATGGATTTTGAGATTATAATTTAAACAAATATTTAAAATCATTATATTTGTAAATATAATTCCTTTACTACCAGTTCCTTAAAGAAATACCTTATTTTCAAATGTAAACAGGCAGCAGATGTAAAAACAATAGCACTAGAGACAATAAATTGAGCCTTCTATGGTATTTTTTCTGCCATTGAAATATCATTCTATTTATAGCAATTAACAGAAAGTGGACCACTGTTGTGACAGGACTGACCTTGCTGATTTTTAGAGGAATGTGGAAGACTTTGGGAGTTTAGACTAGGAAAACAGTTGAATACTGCAAATGGGCTGAATGCCCATCCTAGAAGGACTTTGGAAGATAATGGTGCTAAGAGCAGTGTGGACTATGAAGACCTAGCTTGAGAGGTTTCTGAATAGAATACTTAGCAACTGGGCTGGAGACCATTCTTGTGATATATTGGCAAATAATGAGACTGCTTTTTGTCCTTGCCCTAAGAATCTACCCGAGACTAAATTGAAATGTTTTGGACTAATTTCACTGGTGCAGGAGATTTCAAGACAGCCTAATATTGACTCTGTCTCATGGCTGTTAGTAATCACTCCTGTTCAGGTCTGCAACGAAAAAGAGCAAGCAGAACAAAAGAGAAATACAAAATTTACCATTTGAGGAGAAAAAGAGCACCAGGAAATGTAATGCTGGAGCCAAGGCTTTTCCTGAAATAGGTAAGAAGAGGTCTGATGTGAAATGGAATAAAGAGAGCGGAGCCCTCAGTTTTAAGACACCACCCAGCTAATCCTGAAACTCATGAAGGGAAATGGCCTAAAGAAGTTTCTGTTCCTAAAAAGTAACCACAGATCATAGCTTATGCAAATGTAGTTCAAGAAGGGGCCAGAGTCCATCTCATGCTAGCAACAGAAGTAGGTAGCATTGGCCATGTGATACTGGCTTTAAGTCATGAATGATACAGAAGTAAAGTGATGGTAGAATCTTCCTCCATGGTTAAGGAATACTGCTGACCTACGTGTGTAGCAGGGCAGTTCCTGCATGGAGGTCCAGGAGGCTGTGAAGGTGAAGCCTGGATTACATGGAAGACCACAGGATACCGGAGGTGTCTGAGCCATAGGGTATCTAGATGCTAAGGAGAATGCTAGACAGGGTGTGGAAAGGGAAAGAGAGAAGTAATGTTGTAGATAGTAAATCTGGAAGGACAGAGCATCTAAATTCTTGGACATCAGGTGTGGAGTTACAAAATTAAGGAATCAGGTGCTCCTCCTCCAACAGGCCACACCTTGGGACTTACCCAACCATAAAGTTCCCAGGAATTCTATACCAACACCTGAGTTTGCATCTGTTGTGAACTGACTTCCCAGTGCTGCCTTCTTCAGGTGCATTTACATGGCATGTAAATGAATCTCCAAATCTAGAAAACACTCGAGAGTTAGTGTTACATGTAACAAAGCCTTTATACAGAGGATGGACAGGACAATGATGCAAATCCCAAAGCCACCATCTCATACTGAATGGTGGGACAGAGGAGACAATCTTGGTGAAGCACTTTGAAAGCTCATTGTCATCTGTTTTGAGCAAAGGCCAGGTGATCAAAGAAAGTCATAACTAAAGAGATACTGAAGTCCAACATAAGCAATGTCTAATGAACAAAAGATTCTATCAATTCATATCAATCCATAGATCCACAGATTCTTGTTGGCTACCGTAGCAGGGAAAGGAGGCACCAACTTAGTTCTCGAGAGAGTCCTCATTCATTCTCCTTGAATTATTCCACTTCCATACTCTGGAGCCCTTCCATGGTGCCTCCCCGCATTTTCCCATCCCCAGTAAACTTGTTGGGACTGTTGAGCCAGGCTCAGGGATAAAAGTGAACAGGATCCTGCTCTCCTTGGCTGCATATGCTACCCAGGTTGTTTCTCTGGGTCACAGAGGCTCTGGCTGCTGTCTCTGCAGCTTTTGCTGCTCCATCTGGCTCTGGGAGGAGACCCTAGCTGAGCAAACTATTTCCACCCCTAACACACCCTCTTGCAGGAGAGAACGGTACCCTGCTCAGTCTTGGGGGATAATTGCTTTCCTCTGCTTTGATAAAACACTGACAAAGACAATGTAGAGAGAAAAGAATTTATTTGACTGACTTATCCAGGTCACAGTCCATTGAGGGCAGCCAAAGCAGGAACTCAAAGCAGAAACTTGGAGGCAGGAATTGAAGCAGAGGCCAGGGAGGAATATTGCTTACTGGCTTTACCCCATGGTTTTCTCAGCCTGCTCTCTCAGCCTGTGCAGGGATGGTACCATCTGTACTGTACTGGGCCTTCCTATGTCAATATTAATTAAGAAAATGCCTCCACAGACTTGCTTACAGGTCAGTCCGAGGGAGGCATTTTCTCAACTGAGATTGCTTCTCCCAAATGGTTGTAATTTATGCCTAGTTGGCAAAAACCTAAGCAATACTGCAGTGGTTCTCAACCTTCCTAATGATGTGACCCTTTAATACAGTTCCTCATGTTGTGCTGACCTTCAACCATAAAATTATTGTTATTACTTTCTAACTGTAATTTTGCTACACTTATGATCATAATGTAAATATCTGATATGCAGGATATCGGATATGCAACCCCTAAAGGGGTCACGACCCACAGGTTGTGAACTGCTGCAATGTGGTGGCCTGTATAATAGGTAAGACAACTGTTATAGCAGAAAATTATGATCCCTGAGTTGTATGTGATTATCTGTTGTTTTGACCAACTGTTCTTCGAAAGGTTGTTCTGTGGTGTTTCCTACACACTAGCTGTTATAACCAGTGAGTGTGTTGAATAAGCTCATGGGATGAAAATGGAGACTGAATTATATGGGTGAGCATCTTTTCAGTTTACTTTTCTTGATATGCTTTGTAAGTAAGCAACGATATTCTCCAATTAGTTGCTTAAGGCCTACTCTAACGACATGTGTACATAAAATATATGATATGCTAAAAATAAAAATAAAAGAATACATATATCAACCACGTGGGCATAGATGTGTTATTTTATGAATCATTAGTGACAGTTTAAGGCTTGTGAAATTAGGCTTGTGAATTATGTAAATTTCCTTAAAATTAGGTTCCTGAACTGTTCTCTCTCTCTCTGTCTCTCTCTGTCTCTGTCTCTGTCTCTCTCTCCTCTCACCCCTACCTTGCCCCTGTGTGTGTGTGTGTGTGTGTGCATGACAGAGACAGAGGTGGTAGTTGTGTGTGACATATGTACACACATGCATACACACTCGGAAAGGCCAGAGGAAGGTAGCATTTGTTCCCTTCGGTCACCCTTTGCTTTGTTTGCTTGAGGCAGAGTCTCTTCCTAAACCAGAAACTCATGTTATATTCTTGTCTAGGCTGGTAGCCAGCAAGCCCCAGCAATTCTCCTGTCTCTGCCTCCTCAGCACTGGCACTAACGAGTATACATAAAACCATGCGTGGCTTGTGGCTCAGGTGCTGGGATCTGAACTCGGACCCTCTGGTTGTGCAGGAAGTACTCTTAACCACTGGAGCATCTCGATAGCTTCTGAGATGTCTTTTGGAATCAGATTCAGGCATCAGTTTTCTCCCAGAAGAGGAAGAAATTAATAAGCAGGTGACTATTAATAACCTTTTGAAAAATAATATTTCCCTATTAATTCTCCATAAAAAAATTTAGAGTCAAGGACAAACCTTAACCCCCCAATTATTTTTTAAAGGTAAAGCACAGATGGTTGAGTCACCGTCAGAACCATTACAGAGCTTGTAATTTTTCTTCCTTTCCACAACACAAGAGCAAGTAACGTCAGGCGAGGGCATCCCACCTTCAAATCTAGCGGGTCTGTAGACAACATGAGTATTTTAACCATGATCTGAAGAACCAACAATTAAAGTGACCAATCCTCACATTATCTGACCGTGTTTACAAGTGAGCATGATGCTCCTTGTTAACACCGGGAGGCCAGCGTGTGTCCTAGGCGCTGTTTGTGAGCCTGTCTACCTGATTATTCTGTGTTCTCTGCAATAGCCCTGATAGTACTGAACATATGTTGTGGGCAGAAGCTGTCAAGGGAAAAAGAAAAGGCGGTCATTGCCATCTATCTCTGTCACCTTTAATAGCCATACTTATTCAGTTACCTAGTAAGTGGTGAAAGATTCCAATTATTAGACTTTCAGCATTTTCACATGTGATTAAAAATAATTCGATGAATTTTTAAATAACTAGAGAGAAATCATTACAAATGACCACTTCTCTTGCTCAATTTAAAGTCATAGCCTAATAATTAGGCTAATAATTGGCCATGGCCAATGAAACAAAGCGAATGTAAATGACGAGGCTGAGCCAGGGAGGCAGATGCAGCCATTTTCAGACACAGCACATCACTTCTGCTGGAGTGTCACAGAAAAGGGAAAGTTCACCTTAGGTAGAACCTAGAAAGGAGAGGGGGAAAAACATTTAGAAACACCTAGCAATTTCAATAGATTATGTGCTTTTACAATGTTCCTGACATTTTTATTAATGTGTTTAAGTAAATGTTTACCTAAGCAATATGGCTCCCCAGTAGTTTTTCTGCTACAAGTTCTCCATCAACTGCACATTTTATCTTTGTATTTTACAACGTGGTGAATAAAAAATTGCAGACTAGCACACCGGCTCACCCAAGCACAGCCAGCAGAGCCACCCGGGGCTGCTGTGTTCCCAGTACAGCTGGTTGGCTGTAAATCAATTACAGTCACTTCCTAAGGATTAGGAGATGCACTTGGAGAATGTGCTCTTATGTGTCTTAATTTGACTTTGGTAAAATTCCACTGGATTATGGAAACAGTGCAGGGCTTTAATGTGAGCAGGAGATGAGCCTTATTAAAGGACTGCGGTATTTATTATTCAAGTCACGTTCACACTCTGTTAGAAGTTGTGTCGTGAATAACTTAGTCATCCTCAGCACAGATTCTGACCCATCAGAAACCAAAAGCTAATGCCAAGCACAAGATGGAAGGAATAGGCTCTTTCAAACCTTAGGTCATCTTGCAGAAGCAAAATTCTGTGAAAATGATATGTATTATTAGAAAGATTTAGGATAATGCCATAACATTTGACCTCCCAAAAGATTACTCTATAGTAACTATATTGGCCTCCTTAAAGAAAAGTCTTAAAGCTGAGCATGATGGCCCATGCCTGTTGTCTCAGTACTTGGGAAATTGAAGCAGGTGGCTATTTAAAGTTCCAGGCCAGCCTGGACTACATTTTAAGTTCCAGGCCAGCCTGGGCTACATTTTGAGTTCCAGGCCAGCCCAGGTGACAGGATGAGCTCCTGTTTTACCAACAGAAGGAAACAAAACAAAACCCAAACAAATAAAAGGAGTCCATTAAAATGTCAAGTCTGCCTTCCCTATGATATACTAAGGAAATACAGGACTAATAATAAAATGCCAGTCTTAATGGCTCCGAAGATAGACTAGAAAAACAGCCCCGCAGAGTGCATGCATGCTCAGCGTACAGAAATCCCAGTTTAATCCCAGTACCGCCTAAAAATATGAACACAAAATTTAAAAAGTATTTCAGAAGGCATGAAAACTCTGTAACACAGGCATTTCCCCCCCCCCCCCCCATACACCCATGTCATAGTACCTTAAATAAACATGGGAAACGGAAAAGTAAAAATGGACGCTCTGCAGAGAAACAATAGCACTCTGTTCGGTGTGTGAAAGGGCATAAAACCTGAAATTGAGAGCAAGGGCAGGAGACCCTCTGATTTTACAACCTGACAGGGCTGTAACCGGCTCAGTGCCGAACAAGGGAGTTACACAGGGCTCTGGGTCAGCCAATATTTGCAAAGACTCTTTGTTCCTCGCTATTATCTATTGTCTCTCTGGATCCCTTCAAATAGGGCTGGCCTAAGCAAATGGAATCTGCTTCTAAGCCAGCATCTGTCTTGAATTTCTTATCAGGCCATCGTCATAAAACGTTATAGCAGCTGAGGAGTCATTTTAGTTCCATATTCTGTTCCAGGTCAAGGTAGGCGGGCTTTGACTTTATTAGCATGTCTGTTTAGAAGAACTCCAGAAACAGACTATTTACTGGAGCATTAATGATTGTAGCTAATGAATAGCAAGCAACAAATGTTAAGAGAATTGTATAGATCAACACATCCGAGGAATCTTTCTGAAACTGTTATTATAAACACAAAAGTAAAATGTAGTTGCGGACAATTAAACTTACATCCTAAGTGTGAAAAGAGGACATTTAATTGGATGTTGCATCTTTGAATGATTTTAGAGCAGTTTTTAAATTGCAAGCTCTGTGGATACATTTGTGTTCCTGATTTGAGCTAACCACTCTTGGTATGCTGAATGGATTTTAAACTCTGTGATGAACAGTGAGTGACTCATGAGAACATCCAGTCTCCTCTGACCTGAGGATAAAGGGTTTGAGAAACTTAAATTCATGGTTTTTCATGATCCATGGGAGCCAAGAGTAGTGCCTGGGCAATTTTATCATCTCTGAAAGGAAAATCCATCCACAGAAGCTATTCTCTAAGAATAATTTAGAGACTTTTGCTAGGTCCATTTATTCTTTTGGGTTATTAAGAAATCAATTGGTAAGTAGCCACTGTAGTCTAATAAAATTTTCTTTTACAGCATTTTGTTAAATGTCAACATTTATATTAGTCTTCATCGTTACGATCTTTCTTTCCCAGCATAAAACTGTCAAGAGAATTAATTATCAGAGAACTCAGTTTTACTCTTGGACCACAAAATCAAGAAACTGATTGTGGCAACAGCAGTGACAGGAATATTTAAGAACAGGATATTGTCTTGTCTCATATGAATGCTAAGATGTTCCAAATCTGGTCCAAGTTCTTTAGTGTTTTGCAGTTCTATATATTAAGGAAAACAATGAACACACTCTAAATATAAGTTTATGGAATAATACAAGGAAGAAAGTTTATCTTTTTCACAGTCAAGAATAAAATTATGTTTATGGGGGCTGGAGAGATGGCTCAGGGGTTAAGAGCACTGACTGCTTTTCCAGAGGACCTGGGTTCAATTCCCAGCACCCATGTGGCAGCTCACAACTATATGTAACTCCAAGATCTGACACCCTCGCACAGACATACATGCAGGCAAAACACCAATTCACATAAAGTCAAAATGAATAAATCATTTTAAAAAAGTATTGTGCTTATGCAATGAAAGCTTTAATGGGTGTAAGATGCAGACTGGAGAAACTATATGGAATTGTATTTTACGTGATCAGTAATTCCTTAACCTGGATTAGTGTCTTTTACTTGAAATTTACCCAAACCTGTCCTGCATACAAGTATAAAAATCATTCTATAGCTTTAGGCTCCTCATCTCCAGACTCAGTCTTTTCCTCCCCTTCAAAACAGTATCCACTTCCATTTTTTAATTTTAGCCTTAAATTTAATACTTCGACTGATGTTTTGTTTTCTGGCTCACTAGATTGACTTTATAAATTATGCTTATCTCTAGCACACTGTTGAATCACCTTCTTTTATCAGTATTTTCCTTAATTTGTCTTCACTTTAGAATTCTAAGACAATAAAAGGAATCACTCCACTAGGCTCCTTTTCTTTTCAATGACTGATCTGGTGGAAGGATATATATGTATACGTTTGTTTCTCTAAAGGTCTAGATGCTTTTCCTTTTCATGGTTGTTTTTAATTTCTGTGTTTTATATTTCTATATCAGACCTGCGGTGCATCTAGAAGCCTTCACATTTTGGTTGTGCTCTTTCAATTTTCTTATACAAAATGCATTAAAAATCAGGTATGAACTTCAGATGTATGCAGAAAAGAAAGACTTAAGGGATATAAAAGTCCTTTTCAAACAAAGACTACAATGTGAAATGATTAATTCAAGAACACTTAGCATAAAACATGTTCAAAGATGTCTCTCTGAATTACTGTGTGCATTTTCAAAATATGGAAATATTATGAAAACAGGAAAAAACAGCTAAAGTAAAGCCTATTCCATGATATTCATGAGCTTCAGAATTCAGCGAGAATGTTTTAGGCAATTGGGCAATGACTAACACTAGCTGGATAGTCAGATTCTCCATGTGTGTGGTTGATTTATTGCACACCCCAATAAACTTATCTGGGGGTCAGAGAACAGAACAGTCACTATATTAAACATAGAGGTTAGGCAGTGGTAGCATATGCCTTTAATCCTAGCATTCCAAAGGCAGAGATCCATTCAAATTTCTGGGAGTTCAAGGCCACACTGGAAACAGAGCCAGGCATGGTGGCACATACATTTAATCCCAGCACTTGTGATCTCATGTCTTTTCTCATCCCAGGAAGTGATGGCAGGAAGCAGAGAGGTATATAAGGTGTGAGGACCAGGAACCAGAGGCTTTTAAACTTTTAGGCTTTTTAGCAGTAGTTCAGCTGAGATCCATTCGGGTGAGGACTCAGAGGCATTCAGTCTGAAGAAACAGGATCAGCTGAGGACCTGGGGAAATGAGATTGGCTGTGGCTTGTTCGGTCTCTCTGATCTTTCAGAATTTACCCCAATAGCTGGCACCGGGTTTGTTCTTATTATTATTAATAAGACCTTTTAAGATTTGTGCCACACACGTGCCCTCTTTCCCTTGCTGCCTGAATCTGGCACACTAGATGGTAAGTGGAATGGAGTGGCGTGGTGTTCGGTCTCACTGCCGTGCATTCAGAAAAGAAGCTGGTTTTCTTCCTCCAAATGAGTATTCATTGGCTTAAGTCTGTAACGATGTCTATGATAGAATGTATTTTTTCCCAAGGAAACGAAGAAAGTGGAAATGCTAATGACCCCACGCAAATATCTGTTTGAGATGAACGTGAAGACCACCGCGCTCCCCTTTGTTCTTAGCCATTACTGTCCGTTGCTGCATATGATTTTGCCTTATTCACGATTGTTATTTATTTTCTTGGTTTGCCTGTCTTAGAAAATGTGAATTTCCTTACTTACAGAAAAGAAATTTCAATTTCTTCTCATTCTACAACTTTTTACTTACGTAATTTTCCCTGCATGTTTTGCTTTCTGTCAAGTTATATGGTGATGTTGATTGTATCTCTAAGCTTTCTTGCAGTAAAAAAAGAAAAAGAGAGAATTAAGTGTACCTACTCTTGAATATTCAACTTTATTGTCCTTTGAAGAAAACCCAACAAACTTCAGCCTCTTAACATTAAGCTCAGCTTGTAAATAATATGAAACTTTCAAAAGTTAGAGACATTTCAATGATTAAAAAATGTTGAAAACTAATATTTTGCATTTAAAATAAAAATAGCAGGCATATTTTCATTGTGTCTAGACCATGCAATAAGAATCATAATTCTGGTTATTTAAATTTACCAAGTATGTCTGTCCATGCAATCGGGTCCAATAGACACTTCTAAAGTTAATTCTCACTTCCCTTGTGTTGCCTGAACTTTCAATTACTATCATAATATTTATTGCTATTGTCTCTTTTTACATGGATTCCTTGACATTTATTTACAGGAATATCTCATTCAGAATTTACTTCCCTATAAATAAGAAAGAGAAACACTGGTTATAAGTATTATCTCTTGTGTAAACATTTAGAACTAGAATGCCTAGCCAACATTGAGAATGGAAGCTCCCATTGTTGATCTGTTCTCTTTCCCCTATTATGTAGCTTGTGTCTTTTAGTCAGGGGACACTGTGTCTGTTACAAAAAAAAAGTAAGAAAAACATACCTCTTTATGATGCCCAGTGGCCAAAATTGTGTCCCGGGTCCTAGTTGCAAAAGAAAACAGAAAATCAAGTATTTACGGCCATGAATGAGGCAAAATATATCTGGAATCTTCCATGCCTTCTTCTGAAGACTTCATTGTCCTGGAGAGTGAATTAATGTCAAACTGTTCAAGCCTTCATGTGCCTGCAGATTTCTGGATGTTCTCATATGCCTACAGATTTCTGAATGTTCTCATTTCTTCTGAACTCAGCTTTTCCTGAGTGACAACTGGAATGGGGTTGAGTCCCATTGGTGTTCATGCAGAAAATAATCCAGTTCTTTCTCCAAAATGAGTATTCCATCAGTTTAAGTCTATAATTATATCTATGATAAAATGTATTTTATTGCTGGATTCTAAATAATACCTGCTCTAGCACTAAGACTCCATTGCCCAATTTTATTTTGGAATCTTCTGATAAGAACTAAACTGATTCACATTATTATTATTATTTTTTTTTAATGAAGGACAAGTCTAGTTTTCTTACAACAGAGAGCTTTGACATTCTTAGTACATTCTGGTTTTCCTCATTTTATCTACTTTTAAAATTGTTTATTAATACAGTTCAGTATCAGTTGGTTCATTTAATTTGAATATTCTAATTTCTAATGGTTTTTAATGAGATATAATTTATACATTTAAGGCTTACTTTTTTCAATGAACAGTTCAATCACTTTAGTATATTTTCAGAATTATGTAACAATCACCTAAATATAATTTTAGAATACCTTAATCAAAATTTGTATCTATTAGAAGTCACTTCCTGTCCACATATTTGTCCTTGCCCAGCCCTACAGAGCCACTAATCTAGTTTTTTTTAACCTATGGATATGACTCATTTTGCATATATCGTATAAATGAGATCATTAAATATATGGTATTTTGTGATTGCCTTTTGTCATTTAATGAGATGTTTTTGAGAGCTATCTATTTTAAATACAATTTATTTCAACGTATACATAAAAAATTATGTATCTTCATGGGGTGATCTGATATTTTGATTGATGTACATATTGTATAATGTTTGGCATTTATCTTCATGGTAAAAATCATCTATTGCTCTTAGTTTGAATTGCACATTTAAAAATACCTGTGCTTATTTCCCCAGATTTATTTTCATCTTCAATTTTCTGGCGCTCTTTCCATGAAGGGATGAGTAAGAACAGTTAGTGCTTACATGATAAATAACATAAAAGTTTAACTCAAGAACTAATACTGAGGCTATTGAAACGATCTTTGTGGAAGGAGAAAAGAGATTCATGTTTTGAAAGACAGCTTTTACAGACAGCCAAGGTAAACACTCACAAAAGCTGCTCGAGGGTCATGTGAGTGAGGTTATCATATCTGAATAAGACAGTGATTGAGGGGGGAAATGTACAATCGAGCAGGAGGATATTAAGTAGAGCTACCACAAGAGTCATTTTTATTGGTTAGATAGTATCATGTATCCTGATGAACTGCATTGATCACCCTCTGGCGCAGTTTCTCCTTTTATTTCCCAGGAAAGAGAGAACAAATGAGGAAAAACTAGCAGGGCCTTTCTGAAGGAAGACACACACCTCATGGAAATCCACGGACTGGGAAGGTGGTTGGAGGGTTCAGCGACGACTTCCTGTTGCATTGACAGTGCTCTCCAGGGGTCAGCCTTTCCTACACAAACACAAGGCAGAGAGGGAGGGCCTTGGCGCTGCTCTGCAGGCTTCAGAAAGCCTGGATACAGAGCACATCTGTGGGTTCAGACAAGAGGAGATGATCCACGGCCTGTGTCTGAGCACTGAGACTTATGGGGAGAGATCTGAGGCCCTCAGTTCTCAGCAAAACATTTATGAGAAAACTAAGTAAAGAGGAATATAAGACCTGCCGCTATAATTGCATAGATCATTTCATTTTTTTGTTCGTTTCTGGTGTTTTAGTGTCTCCATTTGAATCTATTAAAAGAGACTAATTGAAATTTATACTGTTCATATAATTTTATACTATATGTAGGGTAAGTACAACGCACAAGGCAGAGAACAGACATTACTATATTTATAGAAGTAGCAGTCAACTGTGACCGAAGTAGAGAGCAATAAAATTAGAACTAGACTCACTGTGTCCACAATATCCAAAGCATAGGATACTGTGGGAGTAGAGATCTGGACTACCTCACTACATCTTTGGGTTGAATGAGACTCAAAGAGGGTTTCTCAGAGGAAATGACTAATGGATACAAGTGGGTAAGTGCTTCCAGATACAGCAACAGGTTGGGAGAGGTACAGAGAGAAAGATCATCATTTCAAATGAGGAAAATGGCCACTTTACAGAGAGAAAATTATGCATTCAAAAGACATTAAGCAGTTAGCTATGAGTGGATAAAAGGGAGGGGACAGGAAGGAGCAGAGAAAAAGCCGAAGCTGCTGAAGGCCCCATAATACAGGGCTTCATGTGCATCCTAAAGTACTCAACCTTGCTTGTAAGGGAAATGAACTCACTGAATGATTTTAATTAGGGGACTGTCATTACAGGGCATGCATTTCAGAAAGATTATTATGACTGCTATATGAAAAATGTGTTGGGAGAAATAAGGCGGCAGAAAATGAGTGCAGATGCCAGGCTTCTAAAACTCCACACTAGAGGTGATAACCAAGTGAGATGTGATGGTTGCTCAGGCAGGGATGGTAGCAACATTGTAGCATGAATCTTAAAAGTTCTTATTAATGAAAACAAACCCGAGGCCAATTATTGGGTTGAATGCTGGAAGATCAGAGAAGCAGAACGAGCCTCACCTCGCCAGTTCCTCAGCTGATTCTGTTTCCTCAGACTGGAAGCTTCTGAGTCCTCACCCAGAATGAATCTCAGCTGAACTGTGCTGCTCAAAGCCTAAAAGCTTAACCAGCCAAATGCTTCTAGTTCCTGGTCTTCACGCCTTATATATCTTTCTGCTATCTGCCATCACTCCCTGGGATTAAAGGCTCACTTTCTGGGGTTAAAGGCGTGAGTCACCATGCCTGGCTGTATCCTTGAACACATGGATTTCTGCCTCTGGAATGCTAGGATTAAAGGCGTGTGCTACCACTGCCTATCCTCTATGTTTAATATTGTGGCTGTTCTGTCTCTGACCCCAGATAAGTTTATTAGGGTGCACAATATTTTGGGGAACACAATACCACCACACAACATGGTAGAACAATTTGGACAGATGAGGGAACCAGGAGGTGATACTCTGGAGAAATATTACATTGCCATATGTGAGAGAGCTGAAAAGAGGCGGAGGAGGTATGTCCTGACGAAGGTGGGTAGGAGAATGATGGCACAGTGCATTAAGTTTAGACCCATTGTAACCATTTAATGATTTGTTAAATCACAGGTGGGTTTATTGTGTGCACTGAAGGAGACTTGGAGAGTTTAGATGGATGGCATCCCTTGGTACTAACTGGTATCCTTAGGTAACCGAATCCCACATGTTTTTAGCACATCTTTACTTGCCTTTATTTGGCTCTTAAGTCATTGTAACATTCCCTTTCTTCTTCTTCTTCTTCTTCTTCTTCTTCTTCTTCTTCTTCTTCTTCTTCTT
>CABHPQ010149690.1:30827-59134 GCA_902168405.1 Peromyscus aztecus
TTCTTCTTCTTCTTCTTCTTCTTCTTCTTCTTCTTCTTCTTCTTCTTTTCAAGACAGGGTTTCTCTGGGTAGCTTTGCACCTTTCCTGGAACTCACTCTGTGGCCCAGGTTGGCCTCGAACTCACAAAGATCTACCTGCCTCTGCCTCCTGAGTGCTGGGATTAAAGGTGCGTGCCACCACTGCCTGGCTCCTTTCTTCTTTTAAGAAGTACATGTTCTTACTGTACATGGAGAATGGAGAAGCCCTGACATGTCAAGTCAACAAGGTCCAGTCTCTGTTCATAAGTAGCTGTCAATCTCAGTTCTTGATTTGCAGCAAGCAGTGACTAGGAGAAGAAACAGACTGGTTTGGAGTTGTATCATCATCATATGCCAACTTAATAACAAGTGTCAAGTTTTACTTCATTATCTAAGAAGCAATGCATGTTTCACAGTCCTCACCTACTTACTATTCTATCAAGATTTTTTTTTTCCCTCCGGTTAAAGGAAAAGATTTTGTGCCACAGAGAACATGACCTTTCAATACCCCACCTCTGCCACCAGGACCTCAGTGTTTAGTTGTGAATATTGCCACATGTAAAAACTGCATTTCATAGCCAGTCTATAGCTATATGGGGACCTGACAAGTGTTGAAGTTCTGGACAGTGACAATTCCATCCTATAGGGCTACTGAAATGTCTTCTGATAGAATGGAGCACCATTTGACTTCATAGTGGCATCCACCCTATTACCTGAAGTGCAGACGGAGAAACTGGACCTGGAGTGGGCAACTTGCACTTTGCAGGAAGGCTCTATGGTGGCATAGCAGTGATCTGGAAAGCACCTATGTATGCAGTGACATTGCAGAGCTCCCACAGAATTGTGATAGGAACATCAGCCATTCTTCACATGGAAGAGAAAAAAATTCCTGTTGGTTTTTGGTTTCTGTATCTATAAAGTAAGACCAAACCTATCCCTAACACATTATCCCTTAACCCAAAATTTAAAAAAAAATCAATTAACCAGAGAAATCATTTGCCTAGTGATTCTTTTCAAGTCAACTAAACTTTGGCTAAGATCTTATCCTTGCAGTCATTTTAAAAAGGTATGCCCAGATTAACATTTGCCAGAGTTTGAATTATGGGATGAGGGACACAGGGGTAGGAAATAGCCTCCCAGTTAGAAAATTCTCAGGTGGTGAGGGACAGTGGCATGGTTTCAACTCACACTGTATTCAGTAAGTTACTTGGTGGTGATGCACTTGTAAGGCAAACCTCTGAGGCCAACGTGCTGTAAACCTAGGACAGTTGATTGCAGTGAACACAAAACGACAACCACAACAACAAAGCAAATCTGCTCCTCCAGTCTCTCCTTGTTGCCAGAGGAAACGACAAAGACCAAGGCTTGATCAACTAACTCTAGAAATTCAATGGTGTGCTCTTGTGTATCTTATCTGAACCATGCCTTTATCAGCCACCTACATGGGATATACCAGGCAATTTGCCACTCAGTGTTTTTGTCTGAATCTCAGGTAGGACTTTTCAGTTCTCGAGAATACTGCTTTTGAAGAAAAATATTGATAGCTACTGCAAATAATGTATAATGCAATTTAAACTTTCCAAGATATTATGAAATTTATTTAAAAACAAAATGTCTGCCATATATTATAATACACACAGACATATAATGCATGTATATATACATTCACACAGTTGGAGAAGGAGAAGGAGAATAGTGGTTAACACATCATATTTTAACATGGTAAATTCAGTAAGTTCCGGCAATCTATCTACAGCCATGCTACCGAAGACAGATTACAAATAATGTTTCTCCTTCACAGAAGGTCTTAGACTAGTGAGTACAAAAATTGATTTATGATTAGCGTCATGAATCCCTTATCACTTGCAATCACATGAGGACGGCATATGAATTAACTTTACACCGTTACTGAGAAGACGATGTTGACAGAACAAGTGATCATTCAGTACTCAGTGTTCCCAACAGGTCATTGATCTGCAGCTTTATCTTCTTCAGTATTCCCAACAACAGGTCATTGATCTGCAGCTTTATCCTCTTTAGTGTTAGGAGAATAATTGTCCCGAAATGACAAATGTTGCCAATGCTTTGTTCCCCAGGCAATGGGATCGTGAAACAGGCAATTAGACTTGGGAGTTTCAGATCAATATTTTGATAACTTTTAAAGATGAAACATGATTTTGATAGTCGCCAAAGTTAAGGGGCTATATTAGAAGGGAGGCTTTCAGGCAGGGAGTCAGTGCATTTCCAGCTGTAATTAATGATGCATCTTTAATATTAGTAGACCACCAAGTGAAATTAGCTAACAAATGGCTACTATGTTTTTACTTCTCTTTCATGATTTGCTTTATCTTAATATAAATGTTAGGTAAAATTAATAGCAATGAACAGTATGGCAGTCCATTTAGTTTAATTAAATATTTTTCAACTGCTTTCAAGTGATACATTTAGCTTCAAAGATAAGACCACTTATGATCTTTAACTTTAAAATTAATAATTTTGTTTATATTTAAAATTTTTGAATCATTTCTACCATTCTTTCAGATTATAAAAGAGCAAAAAAATCTTCTAAAGTTTAGTTATTATTCAAAATTTAATCCTGCAAAATAAAAAAAGGAAGAAACTTAAAAATATTTAGTTTCTAGAACTGGCTGAGTGAAGAAAAACAAAACAAAACAGTGACTTGCCCTGTTTTTGTTGTAACTCTTAATACATCATCAGATTGGTCAGTATACATTTTTACCTGCTTTGAGTTTGGAAACTGGAATTTTCTTGTGTTTCTTCTCATGTGCCTGCTGAGAAATATCATTCACAGTAAAAGGAACCCAGTACTAAATGTTAGGAGTCACTTGAAAAAGAATCAAGAAAACCTGTCAAAAAATTTCCTACATGAACAGGGACTGAGTCATAAAATATTTGCTCCCTGCCCCCCAAAAGTGGAAGGAAAACTAAGACTCCCCGAGGTAGCAATTTTAAAGCAGTGATTTATTAAGAGAATGTGTGAGAGAAAAGAGTGTGATTCTCAAACTCGTGGAAATTAAACAACCCACTACCCAGTGATGAATGGTCCAAGGAAGAAATGAAGAAGGAAATAAAAAAATTTCCTGGAACTAAATGAAAGTGAAAACGCCACACAACAAAACATCTGGGACACATTAAAAGCAGTTTTAAGAGGGAAATTTGTAGTTACATTAAAAAATCAGAAAGATTATAAATAAATGACTTAATGATGCAAGGCAAAAATTTGGAAACACAAGAGCAAACTAAAGCCAAATCCAGTGGACAGCAAGAAGTCATAAGAATCAGCACAGAGATTAACGAAATAGAAACAAAGCAAAGACTACAAAGAATCAATGAATCTAAGAGCTAGTTCTTTGAGAAGATAAACAAGATTGATAGGCTTTTGGCCCAACTGACAGAAAGAAAGAAAGTACCTAAATTAACAGGCTCAGACATGACCAGAAAAACAGTACAATAAACACATAAAAGCTCAGAATAAGGAATATTTTTAAAAAATCATGTACTCCATTAAATTGGGAAATCTAAAAGAAAGGGATAAATTTCTAGATTCATCAAAATCATCAAAGTTAAACCAAGAAGATTAACAACCTAAAGAGACTTATAACAAGTGAAGAAATTGAAACTATTAAGTCTTCAAACTAAAAAAAGCCCAGGCCCAGATGAATTCACACCAGAATTCTACCAGACTTTCAAAGATCTATAGCCAATCTTTCTTATGTTATTGCAAGAAATAGAAGGAACATTACTAAACTCTTTCTATGAAGCCAAAATTAATCTAATACCAAAATCAGGTAAAGATTCAACAGAAAATAAAACTACAGGCCAATAGCCTGATGAACATAAAATCAAAAAACCATAAAAACTTGCAAACTGAATATAGACATACATCATAAAGATTATCCGCTATGACCAAGTTGGCTTTATCCTGGAGATGCAAGGGTCATTCAACATATGCAAGTCAATAAATGCAATGGATTAAATAAGTGGACGCAGATAAAAGTCACTTGATTATATCAATAGCTATAAAAAGATTCTTTACAAAATCAACATGCTGTCATGATCAAAGTCCTGGAGGGTAGAACTGGAGGGAACATTCCTCAACATAATAAAAGCTACATGACAGACCCTCAACCAACACCATGCTAAATGGGGAAGACTTGAAGCAATCTATTTGAAATTAGCAAAGGGATAGGACTGCTCACTATACCCACTCAGTTGAAACATTGGTAAGATTAATATCATAATAATGATCATTCTTACCAAATCCTATTTACAGATTCAATACAATCCCAGGTAAAATCTCCATCTCATTCTTCACAGAAATAGAAAAAAAAATCCTCAAATTCATTTGAAACTATAAAAGACACCATATATCCAAAAAATTTAGAACAAAAAAAATACTGGAGGAATTACCACTTCTGATATCAAGATATATTACAGAGTAAATAATAATAATAATAATAATAAAGTATGATAATGGCATAAAAACAGATATGTAGACCAACTGAACAAAATAGGTCCAAACATGAGTATACATAACTATGACATTTTATGTTTGACAAAGATGCCGAAACACATAAACTGGAGAAAACACAGCATCTTCAACAAAGCATGCTGGGAGAACTAGATACCCACATATAGAAGGGAACTGGATCTATATCTGTCACTTTGCACAAAAACAAACTGAGCAGATCACAGACTTAAATGTGAAACCAGAAACACTGAAACTTCTAGAAGAAAACATAGGCAGCACACTACAAGATATTGGTGAAGTCCTTTCTGAATAGGACTCCATTTGCCCAGCAATTAAGGCCAACAATTGACAAGTAGAACGTCATAAATTTAAAAATCTTCTGAATAGCTAAAGTAACAACCAATAAAGTAAAAAGGGAACCCACAAAATGGGAGAGAATCATTGACAGCTATACATATGAATATATGGAGAGCTCAAAAAATAAAGACAAAACAAAACCTATAACTCATTCAAAAATTGGTCTTGGGACATGAACAGAGAATTCTCAAAAAAGAAGACATCAAGGAGGCTAAGAAATATCTCAAAAAGTTGTTCGTAATCCCTAGCAATTAAGGAAATTAAAATCAAAATAAATCTGAGATTTCATCATATTCCAGTCAGAATGGCAAAGATCAATAACAAATGCTAAAGAGGATGTGGGGGGGGGATCACTTACCGTTGATGGAGTTGAAAACTGCTCTAACCCCTGCAGAAATCAGTGGGGAGAACTTTCAAAACTCTAAATCTACCATATGACCCAGCTATACTATCCTTTGATATATGCCTAAAGGACTTGATAACTTACTCCATAGGTATTGGCTTAGCAATGTTCATTGCCTCTCTATTCACAGTAGCTAGGAAACAGAATAAACCTAAATGTCTTTCTTAGTTACTTTTCTATTGCTGTGAAGAGACACCATGACCCAAGCAATAAAAGAAGCCATTTAACTGGGGTTTGCTTACAGTTTCAGAGGGTAAATCCATGCCCATCATGGTTAGGAACATGACAACAGACAGGCAAGCTGGCACCAGAGAAGCAGCAGGCAGAGAGAAAGAGACTGGGTCTAGCATAGGCTTTTGAAACCTCAAAACTCATCTCCAGTGACACAGTTCTCCCACCGATCCACACTTCCCAATCCTTCTCAATAGGAGTTCTTCCAACTAAGGATCAAGCATTCAAATATGAGTCTATGGGGCCCATTCTCGTTTAAACCACCACGATGTCCTTCAACAGATGGATGGATAATGAAATGTGATAAGCACACACTGTGAAATACTGTTCACCGATAAAGAAAAATAAAATCACAAAATTTGTAAGTAAATGGATGGAATTAGAAAAAAATCACGTTGAGTGAGATGACCCAGACCTGGAAAGATGAATGTTCTCTCTCATCTGTGGTTCCTAGCTCCAAGTCTTCAGATGTGAGTATATAGCATGGAGTCACCACCATACAAACCAGGAGAGTAAAAAAGGGGACCATAAGGGGAAGAGCTAGAGAATGGGATAACAGGATACAAGAGATATGAAAGGAGAAATGAATACAATAGAGGGTGCTTTAATTCAAGAGGGAGGGTGCGTGAGGCTAGTACAGAGGAGAGGGAGGGAAGAAGGTGAAGAAACCATAAGGATGTTTGAAAAGGCTATATGTATCATATTATTAATTAACTATTTACTCCAAATGGCATATAACACATACAAATCTATGTGCGGGCCAGGCGGTGGTGGTGCACACCTTTAATCCCAGCACTCGGGAGGCAGAGGCAGGCAGATCTCTGTGAGTTTGAGGCCAGCCTGGGCTACCAAGTGAGTTCCAGGAAAGGTGCAAAGCTACACAGAGAAACTCTGTCTCAAAAAAAAATCTATGTGCATATGTATATATACATAGTTTAAATGAAGTTATAGCACCTGGGCTGACAAAGCTCCTTCCATGAGCCATAGACATGTTATAACAAAAGCCCCAATCCCAAGCATGGGAAACTCCTTTTGAGTTGTTGGTCATGGGATTCCAAGAGACTCCCAAACAATATAGGCTATTGCTGTTGCCCTTGTTTGCTTCCCAGATGTTGATGGTAGTCCTTATTGCTAAAGACATCATGCACTTTGGAAAAAAGACCTGGAAGGGACTCTGAGTGGATCCCTCACTCAGAAAAGCTCCTTTCTGAGGGCTAGTTTTCATACTACTGGGACATGTTATACAAGCTTCCAAGAAAGGGAAGCAGTGGATAGTTCTCCCCAGCTGTAATGCAACTAATAGTCCTACCCAACTATAATGCCTAGGAAGCACAACAACCGGCATGCCATGATAATCCTGAAGGTTCAGTGGTGGTACACATATGTTGGTAGTAGCCAACAGCTCCCTCAATAGGATGGAAAACCATATCTGGTACTGGAAACCTAGAAATCTACCCAGGGCTAGTGATGTCATGGATCCTAGAGAAGAATCTACCACTGTCCTAATCCAGCATAATTTTTAATTGTATTCTACCTACTTATCCTTATACTCACAGATAATTGTAGCTCTCACCTCTCATCAAAATAAGCTTTTTTTGAAACAGACTACCAGACAAGGACCATTATGAAAAGCCACAACAAAAAGCAAAGAACGACTGGTCATGAGTGTTCAGGTGTAAATGGTATGTCTACAACACAACTCCTACACCTAAGGCTCAGGGGACATTGCAGAACAGGGAGTGGAACACCTGTTGTGACAATGTGTCTCCTAAAAACAACAGGAAAGCTTCGTCCACGATACCTCAACATGGCTGTCTAAATAAGCACAACAGGCTGCTAACATGGAAGGGGGAAATCTCATGGGGTCCTCCATATTGACAAAGTACTACTGGAACTAAGGAGAGCAAACACTGAGAGCAAGAACAATAGACTTTCTTAGGGAGAAGCCCACTAATTGCTTACACAATGCCAAGTTCTCAATCATGAAATGACACACATACAAGTACACTAAGTGAACTGAGAGGTTGCATTTATATACTTAAGCATGTACATGTAAGTGTGCGTGTGTGTCGTGATAATAATTAAAGAAAAAGAAGCCATGATTTCCACAGGGAGCAAGGGGTGTACACAGGAAGGATTGGACAGAGGAAAGGAAAGGGTGAAACAATGTCATGTTTAATTAAAAATAAATTTTAAAAAGAAAAAAAAATTAAATGTGTTCTTTGACCAAAAAAAAAAAAAAAAAGAGTATGAGTCTATCATTTCAGTGAATGCAAAGCATGGACAAAAGTATTAGGAATTCTGCACAGAAGGTGAGTTTTGTGATGATGAATGTTCTCTTAATCCTGATGAGTGGCAGGCAATACCACAATAGGGGCAAATGAGCAATGAGCTTGGGACAAACCATTCTGCAGCACATTTCTAAGGCTATTTGTTGACATGATTCTACATTGTAAGATAATTACGTCTATTGCTTCTCTTTGGAGGAAGTAGCCTTGAGTGGTTTGGAACACCTTGCCTGGAAAGTGTGTGGTGGGGAGAGACAGTATATGCATTTTTGTCTGCATTTTACTATTTGCATTTCCTTAGCAGCTCATGCCTAAATATTCAACAAAACTATGTGTATTGATGCAGCTTAGCAATTTGGGAAGGAAAGGTGAAGGGGAAATGTCAGGACCAAGACAGGAAGTCTTTTTGCAATTGTACCGCCCAGTTTTTCTGGCAGAAGGGCCAGGTGAAAGTATTTCGTTTGAAGGTATGGGTCATCTCAGCTGAGAAAGAGAACATGAGAGGTGGGTACCAGGCAAATTCTAGATGAGGAAGTTGTGCTGTGCTCTTCTTGGTTAGGGGATGCTCAGTTTGTTCTTTGCACTTCTAGGAGAGGCTGTGTATTCTATTCAGGTTACATTTACTTCCAAGAGAAGTAGAGGCAGTCTTCGAATACGGCAGAGGGAGGGTGGCTGGAGAGGGAGTTCTATATGTTCACTCTAGAGTATCTAGCTCATGGCTAACGCTCTAAGATTTGTTTGAGTCTGACTCACACATGTGGGGCTGCTGGTAACACAGACTGTTACTTTGCTTAATTTATCCTAATTTCTGGTTAACATTAATTATTCTGAAGTCCTCATCTGTGCAAGACCTTGAAGGTATGTTAAAATATTTTTTTAACAATCCCCTGTTGAATGCTAAAATCCACAGTTTAAATTTTATTGTTTCCATGGATGGAATGAAAGATTATGCCACTTTTCCTTATGTTGAAATTTAGGTTTGATTTCAAACAGAATTTCCTTGTGTCTAGAAATAATTACATAAGTGGTCATTCAAAAATCCCATGCTGTATTACAAAATATGGTAGAAAATAAGAATTACCTATAAAGATTTTTTTGCAATGCTTTTCTCACAATGTTTTACATTACTTTTCCATTTCTGACATCATTCGAAATGTTTTCACAGATATGGAACTTTAATTTTCCTCTGCTTGAAAACATGCTCCTGACCCCAAACTGCTACTTAGATGCCAGATATTAAGTCATTTTTAACCTTCTTTAAGACACTGACACTGCAATAATGCTAAGATGCTCCCTGTATTTCACGGAGTGAGATTAATGGAAGGACACTAATGTCACAGTATGATATTAGGATGGTGATGACATTGACTGTTATGCTGTGGTTAGAAGTGAATGGGGGATTGACAAATCCCAACTGTCCTCTATATATCAAGAGGAGAAGAAGGCTCAACTTTTTCAAGTGTGACATCTTTGGAGGGGAATGATGATATTGAGTCACATTGGTAGCCAAATGGAAGAGGAAAATGATTGAGTTTAGTTTTGTTTTACATATTTTCATAAGGTCAATTAAAGTTGTATTGAAATCACTACACTGGCATTTCAAGGAGGGATTTTGGTTTATACTTGAAAAGTGGGGGCTGTAAGGAGATGCATATTAACTAACTACTATATTTGAGGGCAAGAATTCATTAGAGAGTTGGGGAGAAGTGGTCAGAATCTGACTTATCGTAAATATAGACATTTTGGAATGGAGAGTGGAACTGGAAAAGTTAGAATTGTATAAGAGAAGGAAAATGTCAGGATGTACCTTAATATTATGAAGTAATGATAAAAAAAGAAACTTTTAAGGAAGTTGTTTTCTGAGTTTTATTATGTATGTGTATATCTTTTGGCAATGCTGGATTCTCTTTCAAGACCCATTATGTGGACTGGTAGATTGACAGCTCAAGGGACCACCTTTTCAGAGCCACCACTCAGACCAGTTTTCCCTGGACTGTTGCCAGTCAGTGACTAACTACAATGGGGGTGTTATTAGAGATGGTTTCTGCTCAACATTGGCTGCTAGGCAACTGTTGCTTGGAGACTCCTCTGCAGCCTGAATGATTTTCTTAGAACTATACTGCTGTAGCTCTTCCCACCCTAACCCTCTGGCCCTTACTCCTTTAGTGGATACTGAACCTGCTCCTGCTGGCTCTGCTGCTCTCCCTTTACTCTTCTCAGGTCTATTTCCCAACATCCCTCTTGACATTTGCTTCTAAGAAAGGCAAGCAGGTACAGGCACCAACTTCAGTTTAATAGTTGACCTGGACAGCTCTGGTAGCCTGAATCCCTCACTGATATTAACCAAATCCCTGAAATGTTTATATTTAATTGATTTATTTTTCCCCAAGATCTAGTTATTTAGCTGTATTCTACCTTCTAAATTGTATTTATAGTCCCATCTGTGGGAAAGATGGACAGAATTACTTTGAGTGTTAACAAAATGAAGGTCTTGTATATCATCCCCACCAATTTCATTGGAAAAAAGTTAAAGGAGTTAATGACTTATCATAACTAGTGCTGATATTAAGAGCAATGTTAAGATTCATCATCAGTGGCTCTGTCTCTCGAGATCTGTATTTCCCACCAAAGCAGAACTTTGAACTTACATTGGCTTGCAAATATTTGAGGAAATCCTCAGTGTGCTTTTATTCATACTAGGAACACATTTCTCTGTCCTTGGTGCTGGAGTACAGAATGGTAAAAACTGATCCTTTTCACATGAAGCTTCTAGTGGCATGGAGAACAGACAGTGCATGAATGAGATGCTAACCAAGCCTTTGTTTTATTTACAAGTCCAATGATATCATGTACATATTCCGACATCTAGTTCCTAGTCTCTAAAATTAGAGTTACTTAAAGAAAAGTACTGAAGCAGGGGTGGGGGTGGGGGTGTTAGGGAGTTGATACCAGTTCCTCTATGAGAACTCAGCTTGCTGGAAGCCCAGCCTTTAATTAACACCCTCGTGACTTGAGAACTGTGATTTGATGGATGTGCACTAAAGTCAGTACATTTTAAATGAGGACCAGATTTCAAGGAAGATGGTGGAATATAATTTACAGAGTTTGCTTGACAAACAAAACCAAATATTATAGAAATCAATTAACCTCACAGATAATAGAATGAAATTCTAAAGTTATTTATTTGAGAAGGAAACTTCAATTATTTGTAGCTGATTAGGGCTTTTTAAATTAAGAATTGATCTGTTTTTCATAAAATATATTCTAATTATGGTTCCCTCTCCTCCAACTCCTCCAATATCCTCACCATCTCCCCACCAAACAAATCCACATCTGTCCTCAAAACAAATAGGCATCTAAACATTTTTAGAAAATGAAGTAAAATGAGATAAAAACAAACAAATCTATATAGGTCAAAACAGACAATTGAAAGGAAAAGCAAAGAGTCAAAGAAAAAGAATGAGAAGAGATACCCACACTGGCACACGTAAAAATCCCCTAAAAACACAAAACAGAAACCATAATGTATTAGTAAAGACTTACAGGTTTAGAAAAAAAATACCCAGACAAAGTATTATCAGACAAAATAACCTCAAAAAATGCCATAGAGTTTGTTCTGTTGGTCATCTAATGCTGGGCATGGAGTCTGGCCTTAAGAGCAGTTTGTATATCCAGTGAGACTCCATTAGAGAGAACCAGCTTTTTCATTTTGATCCCTTATCAATTAGAGATAGTTTCTGGGTTTAGAAAGTGGGATTATGTAAACTCTTGGCACTGGGACCCTATCCAGCTCAAACTTCTGCAGGCCCAGTGCATGCTGCTACAGTCTCCAAGAGTTCATATGCTCATTGTCTTATTTAACAGAGCCCTTTGAACATTTGATGGTCACATGGTAGCAAATGCCCTATTTATGGCGTTCCCAGAACAATCGTTAAGATAAATTCATTCATCCCAAGAACTCTCATTGTCCTTTAGTTATAAAATAACTATTTTAGGGTGTGTGTGTGTGTGTGTGTGTGTGTAAGCTAGAGAACAACCCAATTATTGCTGTTCATGTACTGCTCGCTGTGTATTGTGAGATAAGATCTCTCACTGTCCTGGAATTCACTAGTAGACTTGTTTGGCTGCCCCACCACTTTGGAGATCCTGTTTCTGCTTCATGGACCTGTGATCACAAATGTGACCTACCTGCCAGTAATTTGTCAGGGGAGGGGGCGGTGCTGGGGAAGAGCTTCAGAGGTCTCAAACTCAATCATCATGTCTGTAGGGCAAACATTTTAGCACACAAGCTTGTTTTACCACCTCAGCCTTAAAGGAAGTCTTTTGTGACATCTGTCACACAATCACGGCTGTCAGTTTTCCTCTCTGTCATGTTAACTGGTTTAACGGTGCCATATCTCATTGTAATTGTTTTGTGATTGATTTAGCATTTGTCTACTCTTGGGCATAACACACATTTCTTTGTGTGAAATTTGTGGACTCTGTCAAAAGTTGATTTGCATTATTATTGCATACTATCCTCACACAACAGATTCATGTATAGCCTCCAATAACAAGACAGAAAATCAAAATGTGGAGCGAATACAAGATGTCAGTACTAACAGTGAGGCAAGCCTGAGAAAGGACTGCCTTGAAAATCAATGGTCAGTTCTTGTGAATGGTTTTCCATTTTGACTTTTAGTTTCTTAGACAAGTATGTTCGTTAGACAAAAACATTCATTCAAACATATGAATTACTGTGTTGATCTGACTATTGGTAAAGAAAGAATAACATGTGCAGGGGGAAGGGTCATTGGTGAGATGACTTGGTGCTTAAGAGCACTCTTGTTCTTTTGAGGACATATGTTCAGTTCCCAGAACCCACATGATAATTCACAACCATCTGTGGCTCTAGTTCCAGGAGATGCAAAGCCTTCTTCTGACCTTTCCAGGCATCAGGCAGTCAATTGATGAGCAGACATATATGCAGATAAAACACTCATACAAGCCGGGCGGTAGTGGCACACACCTTTAATTCCAGCACTCAGGAGGCAGAGCCAGGCGAATCTCTGTGAGTTCAAGACCAGCCTGGGCTACATAGTGAGTTCCAGGAAAGGCTCCAAAGCTACACAGAGAAACCTTGTCTCAAAAAAACAAAACAAACAAACAAACAAACAAAAAACCCCATTTATACAAATAAAAATGTAAATCTTTCTAAAAAAGAAAAATAGAATAACGTACATTGTGGTACATGGCATGGGATACTGTTCATTTATCAATTTGTTACTTTATTCATTTATTTTAAAAGTATTGATTGAGTTCTTATGAGTTCCAAACAGACTAATTTCCAGTTCTTATGAAGTTTGACTCTATTGGGAGAAGGTAGATATTAAACACAGAAATTTATAGGCTAAGAGTCAATATGTATGTCGATAAAGCAAGAAGGGGGCAGAAAGTAATATATTTCTTACTGTATTTGTGCTTAATAACAGATCATAAAAGTATGTGAGGCAAAAGTAGACTAAACTACAAGCAGAAATGTAAATAATCCCCTCTTAACATTTGGAGATTTCAATAAGCATCTATATCTATCATTATTTCACAGATCCAACAAGCTAATGTCACTAGAGATATAGTTACACTGTCACCATCTTCATGCTAGCGACTGCAATGACATTTATAGACTGCTTTATCCAACTGCTGCAGAATGTCCCTCTTTCCTGAGCTCACACGGAACATTTACCAAGGACCACATTCTGGTCCGGAAAACATACCTCAGCAAGTATAAAAGAATAGGAATCATACATTGCATGGCCTTAGACTGTAGTGACATGAAACCAGAATTAAACCAGAAAAATACTAATGAACTCTCAAAGTGTTTGGAGATCAATCAGCACACGTCCATAAGCACACAGCTGTAATCAGAGTACAAAAAAAAAAAAAAAAAAAAAAGAAAAGAAAAGAAAAGAAAAGAAAAGAAAAAAAACTCAAAAAACCCCTGAAACTATTTAAATCTGAATAGGACCACTATTAAATAAAATTTGTGGCCAACAGGGAAGGATTGAGAGGGGGAATATATAGTATTGAGTCCATATATCATAAAAGGAGAAAGATATAGATTCAGAATCTAAGCTTTCTCCTAAAGAAAGAAGCCACAAGAATATAATAGATATCTAAGACAGGAAAGCAAGAGAATGAATAAAGTTACAGCAAGAATCAGTAAAGAAGAAACAGAAAATAAAGAAAATTGAAAGCTGGTCCTCAGAGAAAACAAGACAACAGTGATAACAGAAAAGCAACTGGTGTACACCCAGTCAGACCAGTCAGGAAAGATACAAGCAGACCCAAGTACTAATCGGAAATGCAGCATCAAATGTGTATATATGTATATACACATCCATTTATGTATATATGGTCATCATAATATATGCATTACATGTATAAACAACTTTCTCAAGTGGAGAGAACAAAATCCATCTGTCACTGAATTACATCAGACATTTAAGAGTGAAGAGGTATCTGCTCTCTATAACATGTTCCAGGAAGCAGAAGCAGAAAGAATCTTCTTCATTGTTTCCATGAGAACCAGAATAACCCTTGTTACCCAAACTAGACAATACAATCTGTATACAGAAAATGCAAAATACAGATGAAAACCTCTTATAAACACACATCCAATAATCCTGAACAAAATGTCAGCAAATCAAATCTACATGTATACAAACAACATGGCCAAATGGGATTCACTGCAGTTCAATGTTCTGGTTCAACTTTCATTTTTAATATAATCCACCTACTGACAAATAGGCTGTATGAAAAAAATTATCACACCATCATATTGAAAGATGCAGAAAATGTATTTGGCAAGGTCATTCCCTGATTCATGACTAACCCCCACTAGTAAATGGAACTAGAGAAAGAACTTCCTCAGTCTGATAAAAAGACATCTTCAAAAAGCCTGTGGCAAACATATGTAATGGCTATAAAACTATATGCTGGTCCCTAAGGCTGGAACAAGACAAGGTTGTTTCACCTCACTGCTGCTATTCAACACCATGCTTAAAATTCTACGTAATGCAATAAGACAAAAATTCCTAGTAGAATATAGGAATGTTACAATATAGACTAACACATAGAAGCCACTTTCCTGTATAACATAAATGGACTCTTGGAATTTAAATTTAAAAGATGATCATTTGTGGTGGCAATAAACAAAAATCCTACTTGAACCTCAAGAAACATGGAATACATTCAGGAAGAAAATATCAAACTTGGATGGACTAAACTGAAGCTAGTATTTATCAATTTACGGGTGTCCCATATTATGAATAGCAAGACTCAATACTGTTAAGATGCCCTGCTTGATCAATAGATTCAGCACAAACCAAATAAAAGCCCCAGTGAGCCGTTGCTTGGATTTCAACAGCAAGATTGTTAAGTTTATATGGCAAGGTAAAAGCTCAGAATAGCCAATGCTGAGTACCGATAATGAAAATGAAGAGCAAAGTCAGAAGCCACAGTCCCCAATTTATAACACAGTACAATCACCAAGACAGCAGGTACTGGCACAGATCTGTGGAACGTAACAGTGTTGGGAAAGTGAGCAGTACCAGTATAGTCAACTAAAGTTTGATCAAACAGCAAATGATGAAGTACCTTCTTAGTGCAGCATCCATTCGCAAAACCAATAGGAAGGAAGAAGGAAGGGGAGGGGAGTAGAGGAGAAGGGAGAGGAGGGGAGGGAACTGAAGGGAAGGAAACAGAAGGCAAGGGAATGGAAGGGAAAGAAGGCTGAGATGGAGGAAAAGAAAGACTTTGCACAATTTATTTTAAAACTATAATGTGAAATGAAACATTTCAAAACATTGCATTGAGAAAATCTAGGTGAACTTGTGTTTGGTTATGATTCTTAAGACATAATGTCAAAAGTGTGATCCATGATAAACTTTGAGAAGTCATAGTTCATTAAAATAAAATTTAAAATAAGGTAATGCCTGTGGATTGCCAGGAGAGTGAGGAACAAATGACAAAGTAGAATAAAATGTAAAATGCATCTAATAAAAACTTATTTGTAAAATATACAAAGAATATTTCAAATGCAGTACAACAACAAAAAATTGAAAGTGGACAAAGATGAGAATAAAAACCTCACAAAAGAAGATACACACACACACACACACACACACACACACACACACATACATATATGTATGTATATATGTATGTATTATGTATGTATGTATGTATGTATGTATGTATGTATGTATTCCTACTTCATTCCTAGTAAGCATGCAAGCATATATTTAACATTATGTGGCACTAGAGAGAACCACAGTGAGTTACTGTTAAAACCCAATAGATGGATGAAATTAAAGCAAATCACCATGCCAAACATTAGTGAGGTTGTGGGGCAATAGCGACTTAGTCATTTTTGCTGGGGATGAAGAATGGTGTAGTCACCTTTTAAGAGTTTGTTGGTTTCTTATAAGACTAAATAGCCTTTGTCTTTGTCTTAGTTAGGATTTTTATTGCTGTGAAGAGACACCATGATCGCGGCAACTCTCATAAAGGAAAGCATTCAGTTGGGGCTGGTTTACAGGTTCAGAGGTTCAGCCCATTATTGTCATGGCAGGAAGCATGGTGGCGTGCGGGCAGACATGACACTGGGAAAGGAGCCAAGAGTTCTATATCTAGATTAGCAGGCAACAGGAAGGGAGAGACACTGGGCCTGGCTTGAGAATTTGAAAACTCAAAGCTCACCCCCAGTTACACACTTCCTCGAACAAGGCCACACCTACTCTGACAAGGCCATACCTCCTAATAGTGACACTCCCTAGATGAGCAGGCATGCAAATCTATGAGCCTATAGGGACCATTCTCATTCAAAACACCACAGACTTACTCAAATGTGTCCTAGACATTTAACAAAATGAGTAATAAACTACACACTCACATTCATGCACGTGCACAAAAACACACAGATTATACAAGAATGCTTTCAACAACTTTACATTCCCAATTGGAAGTAAGGAAGTTTCTCTTCGAAAGGTATGTAGAAAAAAAAAACTATGGCCCTATTCATGAAGCAGGCTTTGTGGACTATTGTGTTAAAATGAATGAGCTATTTATTCAAACATGTTTTTGAAGTAGCATGGAGAAAATGTAAATTCATATTGCTAAGTGGGAAAAAATCAGAGAAACTTACTATTATATAATTCTAACTTTCTAACATTTTCTTTTTAAAAAACCTGATTATTTTCTAGGAGTCATTCATGTTTTTAAGGGTACAGTTGATTAGTCTACCATTTTTAAAAAGTTGATGAGGAACTTTTTTTTAATGAAAATGTTTAAATATCAATGGGGTATTGGGGGAAACCAGACTATTGTAGTAGGACAAAGATATGGAAGGAAGGACGATGGGAAGACTATGAATGGATGTTTGCATGAGGCTTTTAATGGGGAAAAGGATGGAATCTGTTCACACTTAGAATTTGAGAACCAAAGATTTGGTGAGAGACAGCATAGGCAATGTAGAAGGAAGGAAGTACCTGAGGACGACTAGAAGAGAAGTTCCTGTGTGCAGAAGGGAGGGGGCCAGAGCAGTTAGTTGGTCTCTTATGCAGATCTATATTAATTCTGAAAAATGTATTTTACAAATTTAAATAAACAAATCTTACTTATTGGGCTATAATGACATATGAGTAATATGGACATGTCTACGTTTTCATTTTACCAAATACATGTTTTACAATTTTATAATTAATTTCTTTTTAATAATAAAAGAAAAATGTAAAAAAAAATATTGAGACAAAGGGTCAAAAATAATAGCTAATTTCCCACACTCTAACAACCAGATGATGGCCATTAGGAACCTGAGCCCTAGTGACCGGCGATGTTTTTTGCAGATGGCAAGACCCTAACTCATAAGAACCCATGGTACATTACCCAAAATGACAGTCACAGGGGAAAAAAATCATTTCATGCTGCAAAGCAAGATAGTGAGATGTCTGCATATACAGGCTATGTAGAAATGGCCCATGGAGAAAACCCACATAATGTCCCCTTAACCATTCTAATTGAATTGCAGTCCTTCTCTAGGACGTACCATTGCTCTCTTGCAGTATTCTTCAATGAATTCCTGTCTGCTCTTGTCTCATACATTCTTTTTATAGCCTGTGCACACACCTTCTATCTGACTTTTCACAGAACGGAGAGTAATATAAGAATTGTTCACAATTTGTTGTGTAGGGAGAATATCTCTGCAGTTATGAGAGGATGCCTACATTATTTTATCACCCCAGTACCCCGGTTTTTAATATGGAGACATTTCTATAACTCAGGTCACCAAAATGCTGCATATTTATGTGTTTGTGTATCTATGTACTTAAAATTGTACATTAAAAACTCCCCCCTAATTAATACATGGTGTATAAATATGCCATTGTGAGATAATTTTGAATATTATAATTTTCAACTGTATTCAATATGTGAAAGATTAACTTCCTAGCAGCTCAGGCCAAGACTAGGGGAGCTGAGGGCACTGAAGTCTGAGCACCGTGTTCAGTTCCCCCATTACACAGGAACAGTGAGGATCTATAGGGAGGGGACAGTGCCTTTGGAGTAGGACATGAAGACAGATAGTGACTCTAGCCACTGCAGAGCAGAGCAGGACTGCAGACATCTGTCACTATGGTTGGTTTAATCACAGAGGCCCAGATGGGATGAAATACATCACCAGAGGTAAGGGAAACCAAGATAAAATGCATCTGCTTTCCATTCATAATCAGTGACAAGCCACCCAAATCCTAGAGCAGAGCCAGGCAGGAAGAACAGCAGAGACAATCAGAAGAGGGTCATCTTGAGTTAAGTTCAGTGGAAGTCCAGAACTAAACACATATATATTAGGAAGAGCTTAAGGGAAAGGATATGCTTGCACACATGTGGTTTAACAGGATGGAGACAGGCATGGTGGGAACCGCAAAGACTGGGGAATACGGCGAAAATACTTCCGGCATGGCATTTAGTTAAGTGACCTATTAGCATCAATGGTTTATCCTTATTTGATGTGGACAAGATTTGAAAGCGTGACATTTGCAGTTTGAATTCACTGGTGACATTTTTTTTTTCTGCATGATTTTTCTGAGGGAAAATTTGAAAAGAAAATTCTTCATAATTTCATACAAGTTGTTAGATGGACTATCCTGGTTAACTGACAACCACTATTGATTATAAGTTGACTAAATTATGGTGGTTTTGGTTTTTAAGGTAAAAGCAGTATATTTACATACACATGGAAAAAGCTCAAAAATGATTTATGTATCAAAATATCAATGGTGTTCTTCAATGTTTAGTTATCAGGCCTTAAACACACATGAATGTGCACACATACATTTGTTACAAAATTGATGGGAAAAACTCAGGGGAACTTAATGAAAATACATTGAAAACCACACTCGAAGCTGTTTGCTCTGGGAATGACATTTCAAATTGTGACTAGAAAAACAGGAATAATTGCATTCAGTCTTTTGCAAATCTATGTGCTGGTGTCCCATAGTGACAGGTTGGGCAATGAATTAGTATGGATCAGTTATAGATGGATCCTTCTTTCTCTTCTTAATGGCATCCCTCAGCAGCAATTGCAGCTCTTTCATCTACTGTCCAAGCCCAGGGCAAGATCCTACTGTGGAGCAATGACCTTTTGTTATTTCTGTTCTTACATTTCCATTCGTCTTTTTAATCTGACTAATGCTACAGCATTGTCTTAAACTAATACTAGTATGCCAGAATTTCCCAAACACTTTAACAATTTGCCAGCTGTTGCTTTTCATATAAAATATTTCAGCTGCCAGAATTCTACAGGAAGAAAAAAAAGGTTGAGTTCATAAGATAGAAATCATAACTTCCCTTTGCCTATGTTTTGGGACTCTAATGCAAAAATGAAGTGATGCAAGGGAGACTAGAAACAAAGCAAATAATTAACCCTGTAATGTTTAATACTTTATTAATTGAAACCAATTTCTTCTATGCTAAAAATGAGTTCCTTCAGATTGCCTTACACACACACACACACACACACACACACACACACACACGCACAACTTGATTTGTGATTCTTTTTCTATGATAGTTCCAATTGTTTGTATTCTCCCTAGTATAGATTAAAAGTGATCAGTTACCATGGTGCTTGGCTGTGGTAATTGATAGTTGTGCTGAGTATGGGGAATGGTCTATTAACTCAAACAATGGTTGATTAAGTCTGATGAAGCCACAAGTTAGGAATACAAAATATATAAGACAATGGCTCTAAACTCTATACGTTTGTGTACATGGATGTAAAATATTGCCACTTACAAATCCATTTAGATACATATTTTAGAATCTTGAGGAGAAATACAAAAATATGTATTCTGGAAAGACAGATACTTTTCATCCATTGAAATTTTATGGCCTACACACAAAGATTGTACTCTCATTACTAGACAGATGTTAAATGGTCACATAAAGAGACTGTCTGCTCTGAGAAACAATATGGCCTATCTGTATTCATAGATGGCAATCCAAGATGGAACACTCATAAAACGTAAGAACTCATGTTCAAGTGGGAGTCTGTGAAGTATAGTGTCAACATCAAAATCTCTTCAAGAGGCAAAAGCAGAAGGCTTGTATGGATGAGCAAGAGGTATTATGTACTTTTTATGAAATTATAAACAGAGCCTGGTTAAGAAGCTATTAAGTTGGGTGAGTATCATTCCTGAAAGTTTACAAAAATAATCTGACTTTCTTTGTCATTGCATGAAGGAGAAAGATCTTGCTTTATTTAGAGATTTTTTTTTTCAAAAGGAAAGTGGGTAGGGTTTTGATATTCTAGAATTGTGTGTTTTCATGAATCAGAGGAGTTGATCTTAACTTTCTCCACATATCATCACCAGTTTAACAGAGGTGACTCCCTGGTTGCTTCCACTGCTTCTAGAGTTCCCACCTGCCCCAGCAGGAGAAGATGCGGAGGATAGGGGCCTGATAGAGCAGACACTGCCACCTTAAGGATTTGTTTTTTTTCCTGGTTTCTGACCCATCTTTCTTCTGGTCTTCTGCTCCTCCCCAGTTCAGGGTCCAGATCACCAAACAGTGTCCATTCCCAAGCTTCAGGGGCTGACCCTGTTTCCTGGCTCTTTCTCCCAGGTACAACCTCACCTATCCTTGGCATTGTCTGTCTGAGTGAAATTAGAAGACTTCTGCTTAAAATAAAAATGTTTTAGAGAAAATTAATCTGGAACAAAGGTCATTCTTCTTTACACCAGCAGAGTGATTGACAAAGAGATTATTTATTTGTTTACTTATTTACTTGAGATGATATCTCATTTTGTAGCTCATGCTACCCTCCACATAGCCCGGGGGGTCCTTGAATGGCTAACCTTGAATCTGTGATCCTGCTACATTAGTCAAATGTTGGGATTACAGACAAGTACCACCATGATCATCAAAGATACTCCAGACCCAGTCTTTCTCCATGTGAAGTCATGATTGCTAATGCAGGAGTCAGAGCAAAGTCCCTACATATGTCCATTTTATAAACCCAGGAACCTGTGACTATATTTCTTTCAATGGCAAAGTGACTTTGTATATAAATTAGTTTTGTGTTCCTGTGTCAAAATACCTAAGAAAAGTGAAGGGATTATTTTTTATGATTTTCAAATATTACTTATTTTAATGAAGCTGGTACACACAATGTCCATTGGAAATCAAAAGGAGGAGCATTTGTTGAATACACTTCCACTTGAATAACTTTATTAACTGCTAATGAAAATTAAAACTTTTCTAGGGCATTCAAGAAAGATTTATTTTTATTCTTAAAATGAGTTATCTTCGAGGAAACTGTTTTTGAAGTTAATCATCTTTCTTACAATGCCTGTGGGGTTTTTTATTTTTTTGTAATTTGAAAGTGTTTCAGAAGTTCTTTCATAAGTATTGTATTTACATCATGTCTACCCCTCCTTCTCCCACTTCCAACTCCTCCCATATCTCTGTCACCACTACTCAAATTTATGGCCTCTTCTTTGATTTTTGTATATATACATATATATTATAATAGCATGATTTTATATATATATATATATATATATATATATATATATATATATATATATATGGATTTCCCCCATCTACATTGAATGCCTATCTGTATTCTTGACTTCAAACCTGAAACTTCTCTCTTTATTTCTCCTCAGATTTTAAAGTAACTTCAAGTTGAGGATGTAAACTTTTTCCAGTTTTAGTTCAATGAAAAATTTCCATTGCCCACTGAAAAATCTTAGTTCAAGAGTTAAGCCATATTATTCTGAAATTTCAGGGCCAGTTGAAAGATTCACCACCTAAGGTTGCTAGAGCATCCCAAAATAGTTGCACAACAGTAGCCAATCCCCAACAAACAATCATTTGTGAGAATATGCTTCATATTGCAATCATAGCAGTACAGTGAAGGATCTTGAGACAGGGAGATTTCACACATTGTTCACATGAGGTCTGTGATGTTGAGTATAAAGCGCTCAGAGACATACATGTCCACACACACATACATATTCTCTGCCTCTTGTGCTTGTAAGCCGCTCCTAAAACCTTCAGTATCTCCAGAGATGAGTGTCTTTGTATGCTAATAAGATCACTGGTGGAAGGAAGCCTCTTGTTTCAGGCTAGGAGCTGACAACTAGAAAGACCAAGGCCTAATCAGAGGTTGGGGATGTCAGCCCCATTCCCTGACCTCTAAGTAGGGAAGTAGAGTTGAAGGTCAAGCTGAATCAATCATGCCTATCCTGTGACGTCTCCACAAAAACTTAAAAGGGACAGTGTTTGTGGACTTGTGTGTACCCAGATGTTTAGGTTCCTGGAGCATGAATCCTCTTCCCACCCTGATTGCTCTACATTCCTCTCTGTCTGGTCTCAGCTGGTTTGTTTGTGATATATGTAATTAAAATAGTTCCCTAGGTTCTCTGAGCTACTCTAGAAAATTCAAGTAACCCCTCAAAGAGGATCATGATGCCATCAGTAGTCAGTTGATCAGAAGCACCGGTCCTAAATTGGGGCATATAGTTGGCCTCTGACCGTAGGGGCAATTGTGAGAGTGAACTTTAACCATGGGATAGGACACTGTCTACAAATAGAAGTGTTAGAAGTAAATTAAATTACACCTCACCTGATGCCCTCCAGAGAACTGATTTGTTGCTTGTGGAAAAAAAAAAAATCAAGCACTTTGAAGACCAGAGATGAGTTGCTCTGTGCTGAGTTTGTGAATCAGAAAAGGCTTTCTTGGGATCTTTAAGACTCATTTCATCCACTAATAGGAGTAATTAGTTAGTTGCTACCAATTTGCCCTCAATTAATTATTAGTCTTAGCTTTTAACCTTATCATTCAGCTTTGGTGTTATAGTATCTGATTTTGAATTTTTATGTGTGAAAAGCCTTTCAATAGGATGAAATACGTGAGTATCATTTAACCATAGACAACAGGGAATTCCTGTCTCTACTTCAGAATAAGAAGGTGTTGTGGAAAGTACTAGAATTTAGCAACGTCATGGTGTGAGTGTTACAGCTCAGATGGAAAGGAATCCTCGCAGTGGGGAGCTAAGAAATACCACAAAGTCACACCGCACAACAAACCACACACAGAGAGATTTATTGGGAGGGGGAAAAACCCAGGAAGATGGCTGCCTCTGCTCAGGTGAAAAGCAGCAGAGCACTGAGCAGAAGACAGGGTTTACATAGGATTTCTTGGGTGGGCCGAGCTTTCCATAGTGGAGCTTTCAATGGTGGGGACTGGTGGGATTCCAAGTCCGGAGCTTGGGGCAAGCCCAAGGATAGGTGGGATATCAAATCCTGAGTTTGGGCTTTTTACTCTTTAGGTCAGGGGCTGGGTCGAGCTGTTAAGGCAGTTAGAGTGTTCTGTGGGGGGAGGGGCCGGGCCTCTCCATGCCTTGAGGGGCTTACACATGGTTCTTGCTATGTGGTCTTTCACAATGTAAAAGTCTTACCTGCTGTCCAGAAGCACGATTGACAGAATGACAAAATGAAGGCACAAAGGAGCATAGAACGCCCAGTGGGCTTTATTGAACTACTCTAATGTTTCAGAAATCAGAAACAATGCTGTTTCTATGGGAAGTAACGCAACGATTTCAAAACATTTGGCATGGGCTCCATAATGAAGAAATCTCCACCTGGAAAAGGAGTAACAGAAAGGTGTGGAAACGTTCTCAGCTCAGTTTCCAGAATAACCAGCTCATCCTATCAGCCGCTATTAAGCCACAAAACCAAACTACGACAATTTCCTCTCTGATGTGACTTGTGACTTCATTTAATCTTAGTTTTCATGTTTGTGTATATGGTCTCATTATTCTTAGTGGCTAAAGAGAGAATTTGAAGCATAAAATGACACACGCACTGGGTCCTTCTGCTACTGCTGTTTTAGAAACACACTCTAAACCTTTCAGATGTTGATTTTGCTTTACTTTTTTTTCTATTATTCTCAGAATTGATGCTCTTAATTTTGTTTTAATGTATCTCACTGTTCGTGAAATGAAGAAAGGGACAGTTTTGTTATGACAACTTTTTTTTTCAATTTGATGATTTAAACAAGTGCTGTATATATTCAACATTCTTTAACTCCTTATACACATTTTTGGCAATGGTGCTTTTCCAAAGTTGCTGCTATGACCGTGGTAATCTCCAATGGATGAGGATGTGAACAATAATGAAGACTTGGAAACTTTTAAGAAAGCATTCTAACTTTGTTCTCTGTATCTAAAGTAACAAAGTATGCAGTTACAGTGGTAATAAATCAAAATTTATTTTGCTAACTTAGAGACAGAGAGTCCTGGTCTTTTATAAAACAGAAAAAGGACACGGAGTCTTGAAAAGAAAAAGATTCAAGTGTTTTATGGGTCTTAGACTGTCATAACTTTTATTGAGGGTGGAGAACATCTGCTTATGAGTTTCTCATATGTGCCTATCACTGTTATTGTTCACACACACACACACACACACACACACACACACAGTGTACCATATTCCCTTATCTGTGGTTCTGCTTTCCAAGTTTTTAACTACTTCATACTTAAGTATTATCTGAACATATCAAATACGAAACAATTCATAAGATTTCTCTGTGAGTTTTTGTTATAATTGTTCTTTTTTATCATTAGCTGTTATTAATGCTGACTATGCATGATTTCTAAATCAAGCTTTAACAGGCATGTCATATACAGGAAAAATCACTATATATATATATATATATATATATATATATATATATATACATAGAGAGAGAGAGAGAGAGAGAGAGAGAGAGAGAGTCTTCAAGTACCCACAGTACATCTTGGAGTTTGTCTGTCACAGATAAGAGGACCACTGTACCACTAAATGACTTTCACATTGTTGCTCTTTAACCGAGAAGATAAAGACAGAAGACATTCAGGGATGGTGTAAAGATGGGAAAGAAAGACCCTTCTTTTTGACCCTGTCCTAATGTGTTTCACACCCACTGACCTTGAGCCTGCAATTCTTCTGTCTTATCATCCCAGAAGTGTGCTGGCACGACAGGACAGTGCCACCACGTTTAGCTAAAAAAAAATGTGCAGCCTTAACATTTGTAACATTTGATTGCTTGCTAGAGCTGTCAATGGGCTTGCCTAGCAGTGTGAATAATTGAATCACATATTTTCATCATTCACAGCATGGTTATCCATACTCAGAAATAATACAAATTACATGTGGACATATGAGCATAAATTGAACATCATAAGGTGCCATGTGCTGATAGAAATGCATACTTTGTGATTTCAAATGTTCTCATGGCATTTTCAAGGACCCCGAACACTTCAGAGATAGAGGCTGTAGACAGATAGAAATGCATACTTTGTGACTTCAAAATGTTATCATGCCATTTTCAAGGACCCCAAACACTTCAGATCCCACTGAACAGTGGTAAATCCAGCACAGGACTCAGCAGTATGAGTACACTTTCTGTTTTATATATTGCCCATGCTTACTTCTGCTTTAGACTTTAAAAATCCTGTACAGTTGGGAAATATTTCTTTTGGTGATGCCAGAACTTTTCAAGATCTATGATTTATGTCACACTGCTGTAAGGGTATGAAATAGTTACTTAATGGTTTCATAATAGTTGTCAGGCTTTTCACACAGTTCTGTGAATGGCTGAAGAAATATCCCAGTGGGCAAATGATTTCACAACTGTGCAATCATGAGGACCTGAGTTCAAATCCTCATGCTGAAAAATAAGCGAGGCATGGCTGCACATGACCAACACCCTCACCTCCATGGACGCACTAGGAACAGAAACAGGCAACCCTAGGAGCTTGTGGGTGAGGCAACCGAAGTGAAATGGTGGGCTTCCGGTTTAGTGAGAGAACCTGCCCAGAAGCAATACGGTGGAGAGTGATTGGAAAAGACACTGTGGATGCTCTGTGTTCTCCACCTGTACTCATGGCATGGCCGCCACCCCACATCATGTGCCTGTACCACATGCACCAAACACACACACACACACACACACACACACACACACACGGAATACAGGTCTTTAAATAGCCACTTTTATCCAAGCCTTTCTTCTTACCTTCATAAACTTTACCCAAATGCCTCTGCTTGTCTTCTCTGTAAACTAAATGTGTCCATATTGCTTTAGCCACTGTCCATGAAGCTGTCACCTTAGCTTTATTTGATAGAGAAGGAGCTGATTCTACTTCAAAACTGGAACCAATCTCAATTAGTACTTTATAAATTATCAAATGGAGAATGTACAAAGATAAACAAAAAGTAATTATGAGTGCGGGAAATAATGATATTACCACATTTAGTGCCTATGACAAATAAGTTCGTAGAGATCCTTGTCTATTTTATATCATGTTTTCTAGATAGACATTACTCATATCTTACATATAAGATTCAGATATGTTGTTAGTTTCCCAAAAGCAAACACATATTCAGTAGCTAAAGCCTCTATTTCATATGTTTTCCCATTAAACCGAGCTGCAGATAGCTCAGTGTTTATTGAGTACTGTTAAGTAATACAGATTTTGACATGCTACAATACATTATATAAGTGCTTGCCATATAAATAAATGGCATCAATTTGGAAATAGTGGAATCATTGTATCTTTCCTACTTTAAAAAAATTCTTTGGAACAAATTTTCAAAGGAAAATGGTAAAACAAAACATTACTACATAACCTGTTAGCCCATCTATGGTGCAAAGCAGATGTATTAACCAATTTGGCCCTTGTCCATCAAATAAAGCACAGGGGTATCAAACAAACACACTATTATATAGGGTTTTGTTTGACATAAAAATAAGCAATAAGTATAAATACAAAAGAGCACAGAAAATCAAAATATCAGGGGAATATTAGACACAGTTAAGTTGAACTCTGGAAAGTGACAGATTTTGACAAACTAAAGATGAAGGATAACCTTCCAGGGAACTGGGGTGTCATTTTAAAAGGACCAAAGCAATGAGTTAGCACTGCTGTGACTTATTTTATGGTTGGTGGAAAGGATTCATCTTTTCCTTTTATGGTGTGTACTGTTAAATCTTTCTGCCCCATTTACTTTGGGCTCATCTGAGGGTCTTATTTTGGATAATGGAGAATGACTGTGTGACACGTCCCACTTGAGCAAAAGTGTTAAATGTGAGTCTGTGGTTATGTTTGATACCTGCATCTTTTCTGCAAAGAACAGGTAGATGGTGTTTCAAGCAGCTGTGCTGGAGTAGAATCTTAGTCATCTTGCAGTTCATATGGATCTGAACAAGAAGGGTAAATTTACTGTTCTAAGTCATTGAGATTTTGACATGGTCCCTTCATGGCACAAACCAGTGAAAACAGATCGACATAATAACTTCTTTATCATAAATCAGGTGATCATAGGTGTCTGGGTCTTCAATTCAATTCCATTGATCAACTTGTCTGTTTTTGTGACAATACCATGTGGTTTTTATTACTGTAATTCTGTAGTACAACTTGAAATTGGGAATTGTGAGACCTCCAGCTGTTCTTTAATTGTCCACGGTTGTTTTAGCTATCTTGGTTGTTTTTGTTTTTTTTTTCCCATAGGGAACTGAGAATTGTCCTTTCAAGATCTGTGAAGAATTGTGTTGGAATTTTGATGGGGATTGTATTGAATCTGTAGACTTCTTTTGGTAGGATAACCATTTTGACTGTTAATCCTATTTGGTTGAGTATAGCTTCTTTTTAAGTATGCTATTATGACTACCTGTATTTCCTTTGTGTCTGTTGATAGTAGAATTTCAGTAGATAGTCAGTAATTATCCATTGTAAACAAAGCAAAACAAACAAACAACAACAAAAAATACATGTGTTCTTTTAGTGCTAAGCTAGTTTCAAGCACAGAAGAATGTTCCAGAGCATTTCTGAATTCAGAAAGACATTACAGAGTAATTCTACCAATAAATAAATATACCAATATAGACTAGAAAACCAAAGTTACTTTGGGGGCTACTGAGAGTTTTTTTTTT
>CABHPQ010149691.1:2143-15644 GCA_902168405.1 Peromyscus aztecus
GTGTGTGTGTGTGTGTGTGTGTGTGTGTGTGTGTGTGTGTGTGTGTGAGAGAGAGAGAGAGAGAGAGAGAGAGAGAGAGAGAGAGAGAGAGAGGAAGTGCAAATTTAAGAAGTTGATGGGGAGGGAGGTGGAGAGGAGCTCAGGGGAGAGGAAATGATTAAAATATATAAAAATTTTAATCAATAAAAAAAGAAATAAAAGTCAGTATAGAGCACCTACTACTCATATTGTAAGAAAAAAGTTAGTTTATTTAGTTTTCATAGAACCTTTATGAGCTTGAAATTAATTTCCATATGATCTCTCTACACCATCACTAGCTCTGCTGTTATTCTAAGGATTAAGTGAAAGCACATCAGAAACACCAATGAATTTCTTTCCTCTCACTTACTTTTGCAAGATTACTAAGAAAATAAAGACACTAATACAGAAAAGAGACTACACATTGTCTTTTTCCCTTTGGATTTGTATTTATCAGAATTAAAATAAGGGAGTAATCATAAACAGCGTATTTAAGTCTACTGTAAAGATCCAGAAGTGCCCCCAGCCTCTAACACAAGATGACACCACTTACCCTAGAACTGTATAGCACCATTTGTCTAACAGGTTCACATTTACGGGACTAATCATGCCTTCAGCACATGCTATCGCCAGGAAATCAAGGATGTAGTGGGTAGCCATTCCAGCTTTGATCTGGAAGTTCCAACCCCCACTGAGGCTTCCGCAACTGTCATGTTTACAAGGCGGGTCAAAGGGAGGAGCCTGGAGACCCAATTGCTGGATGGGCCAGCTCGCGCTCGCTCTCTCTGTTCCTGGACCTGGACGGTGGAGGTTGACCGAGCAGAGCTCCAGAGAACACCACTGAACTGCGGTACACCTTCCCCAGACCCTGCGACCTACCTATCCCTTCATTTGTAAGTTACCCCACTAATAAACTTTCCTTTTTAACTACGTGGAGTGGCCTTAATAATTTCACCAATAAAGTCTTTGCTGACAGTGGGTTAAATCCTTGTGAAAAGAAATGTGCTGCTAATTCAATTATGCTGACCTTAGGTGCAGAATTTCATATCAATAGTTGGGTCATTTAGATTCTGAAATATAAAACCAAATCCAAGACTTTTGTTGTCCCAGTGAATGAGACAGGGGACCACCATGGCATTTGCAGTTTCTTGTAGAAACTATATTAAATTGTTTTATTTAATGAAAACTCTTTTAAAAAAGCATTTTCTGTTTACTCTTCTTGGAATATCCAATGATGAACTTCAAACATATAATGAGAAATAAAATAACTCAAACGGTGCAAGCAGTCAGGTGAATTGTTTCTACCAGAAATAGCATTCTTCCTCCCAGGCAAAGCGCTCCAGTCAGATGTAAAGTTCCACCTGGTCTGTTCGCTTTGGGGTTTCCCATGAAAACACATCTCTCAGCTAGGGCCCAAACACAAACGTTAAGTCTTGGTAAACTGGGTTTAGTAGTAGTAAAAGAGAAAATGGAAATAATGTTATGACCACATGAACTGTGGCATTGATGGGTATGGTGTTTTGTCCATGCCTAAACAAACAGTAGAAACCATTTTCAGCATTTCTGCTAACAAAAGATTAGTTTAATGCAAAGAAATACTTAGCCCAAAGATGAAAGGGCTAACATATGAGTGAGGAAAATCAGAAATTCATCCTGCCAGGAAGCCCCTAGCAACTCCAAAGTGGAAGGGCAAAGACAGAAGGGTCTGAATCATAAGGTGGAGGCTGGGACTGGAGTGGTCCTGTCTACCAAAGCTGCATGCAGAAAGGCCACTGAGGCAGTGAGGTAGGTAACAGCAAAGGGTAAGGATAATCCATTAAGTGGGCTGGACTTGGCCTCCCTCCTTGCTGTGGATGTAAAATGTCCTTCACAAGGTTATATGCTTGAACACATAATACCCCACTACAGGCAGGTTATGGACTTTGAGGAAGTAATGCCTAGAAGGGGAGGTAGGAAACTTGGAGGAGGCCTTGAAGGTTTTATATCTGATTTGATTTCAGCTCAAGGTCTCTCTGCTTACTGGTTTGTACCCAGGCAGCCAGCCTCAGCTGTGTACTTCCATCACCATATACTCTGCCAAGTCTGCTCCACCGTAGTGCACTGTACCTTCTACCCTTCATCCTTTATGGCTTCTGTCGGGCATTTGGTTAAAGAAGTGAGAGCAGTAACCATCCCACCCCTCTACCTGCTATTTCCTGCCAGTGGTTGTCCACTCTCTGCCACAGCTGCTAGCTGCCAAGAATACCTATGAAATAGCTCTGCTTAGGGCCAATCCTATGATGGCACAGAGCACAAAGAACAGCAGGGCAAGGATGTATGGGCAACAGGGCCCAGACACAGCCAGCACACACAGCACACTCTGGGTTTCCTGAAATGCTTTACCTCTTTTTGAAAAAAGTTAATTCTGCATGGATTTGGTGAACTTTTAACTATTATAGCTTCACAAAGCATTGCAACGTGAGCTCTGATGAAATCCAAGACTTTTCTATGCCTGCATATGAATGCCCACATAATTTTGGAAGGTTTTTTAAAGCTTAATTATGTCAAGTGTAGTAAATGCACCCTCTCTGGTGTGTCTTCTCCCATACTGAAGATCAAAGTGACCACTTCCTTATACCTGAATGATATTTAAATTAGCTTTACAATCTAGAGCTCACCCCAAGTTTATAACAAAGGAATGGGTGTATTGCTCAATGGCAGAGCAGTTAACTAGTGTGCTCGAGGCCCTGTAAGGTTTCTACTGCTGTGAAGAGACACCATGACCATGGCAACTCTTATAAAGGGAAAACATTTAATTGGGGTGTCTTATATTTTCAGAGGTTTAGTTCACTATCATTTTAGTGTGGCATGGTGATGTGCAGGCAGATACAGTGCTGGAGCAGGAGCTGAGAGTCCTTACATCTTCACTCATAGGCAACAGGAAGTGGTCTGAGACACTTGGTAGTATCTTGAGCATATATGAGATCTCAAAATTGGTCTGCACAGTGACACACTTCTTCCAACAAAACCACACCTACTCTAACAAGGCCACACCTCTTTATAGTGCCACTCCCATTGGGGGCCATTTTCTTTCAAGCTACCACAGTCCATGTGTCTTGATTTGTCAAGTATTGCAGCATATTCTCAATCATTCTATCCTATGTGGATATCCTGTGTGGGTAGTCCCCACATATCATACATCACACAGTGACATTCTGGTATTCTTGGTTAGTTAGGGCAAGATTGCTGAGAATCTTAGTCTAATTGTCCTTCTATAAAAGTACCTTATAAACAATATAAATGTATACAACACAATTGTAGGTAGAAGCTAAGAAACCCAAGACCAAGACAATAGCATTGGGTGCTGAGGGCCCATTTTCTGCTGCAGCTGACAGTGATGTTTAGCTGTGTATTCATATGATTAGAAGAGGTAAGACATTTCTCTTGATCTTGTTTTCTTTCTTTCTCTCTGTCTGTCTGTCTTTCTTTCTTCCTTTTTTTAACTTCCTTTAAAAATTGCACCATAAACCGGGCGGAGGTGGTGCACGCCTTTAATCCCAGCACTTGGGAGACAGAGCCAGGCGGATCTCTGTGAGTTCAAGGCCAGCCTGGTCTACAGAGTGAGATCCAGGACAGGTACCAAAACTGCACAGAGAAACCCTGTCTCAGAAAACAACAAAAAACAAAACAAAAAGGTGCACCATAGCTTTCACATTTATTTATTTATTTATTTATTTATTTATTTATTTATTTATTTATTTATTTATTTATTTATGTGTGTATGAGTATTCTCATGAGTGCGCCATAGTATATGTGTGGAAGTCAGATGACAAATTGTGGGAGTCAGTTCTCTCCTTCCACCGTATGGGTTCCAGTGATCAAATGCAAGCAACTCTACCTACTGAGCTACATCACTGTCGCTAGGGCCTCTTTTATAAGAGTGTTAACTTTATCAGTAGTGCTTTGCTTCATGACTCAATCATCTAAAGACCCCGCCTCTCAGCACCATTACCCTGGGCTTGCAACATATGACTTTAATGAGACATATTCCATCTCTTCATTTTCATATTGCTTTATCAACACAGATCACCTGGAAAGCTACTGCCAGCACGTGTACAACATCTTGAATTTTTAAAAGGACTTTATTAAACATGCTCTTCTTTATTTGGACAGTTACCTATTTTATAACTGTTTACAGCCATCCCTAAGAGCTTGCTGCCTGCCTTATCTTTTCTGTTCAGTTCTGATCATGCCTGTATTGCTGAAACTATGTCCAATTTGGGTTTAAGTCTAAAGTATCCCAGACATCATCATATTTCTTATGGGGATTCAAAGGACACATACTCATGATCTCTGAGGGCCTGCTTTCCATATGCTTAGCCTATGGGAATAGCTTGCTAGTGTCTTTGGAATCATGTGAACTAAAGGAGATAGGAAGCTTAATTTTTTAGAATCTTATACACTACTCCCCACTCAGCAGATATGTAAGTATGTTTCCAGATGAGATAATTGCCACCTAAGAGTATAGAGGTCACATTATGACATACATATTACTAAATATACACAATTAAAGATAGGAGTCTGTACAAATGTCTTTCAGATTTCCTCCCAGAATGCTGCTCTCTCAGTGCATGTATATGTATAAGCTAAGACAGAACTTCATACTGTACCAAATGAGATTCATGCTTATTCACCTTTTCTTCATTATTCCTCCTAAGTTGTGGTTTAGAGAACCTGGGAACTATAAATCATTGCTCTCCAGAAGGGATAAGAACCCCAGGCTCACCTAATCTTACTACCTTAAATAATAGCCAGCCAACAAGACAATCTGAAATTGTAAGCAGGCTAGATGAGAGACTGAGAGAGAAACCCTTGTCTTCATCCAATCGATCTCATTTCACAAAGTTTTAAGAGTGTGAAGAGGTTTTCCCAATGAAAAATAGAATAAAAGTGCCCATTGAAAGGCCATTTTCCAGCACTGGTCCGCAACTCCTCATTCCCACTACTGGGAACCCTTCACACACAGCATCCATGATCAGACCTCCTAAGGAGAGCATTTCTTTCCTTGGAGATTTTTCTTGTTGGGACTTTAATTAAGCTCCTGCCAGGCTTGCAAGCTTTTTAATTTTACCTTTCTTTCTTCTTCCTTTCTCTTTCCTTCTTATATCAGCCTGCTTGCCAGGAGTTGTTTTCCAAGCTGTCACAATTATAGTAAATGTACCCTATGATATTAAATTTAGTGATATTCCAGTATTTGTTTTTCCAAGTATCTACAGCAAAAGTTTTCCTGCAGGAAAAGATTTTGTTCATTCACTCATTCATTCATATCATTTTTACTTTAGATTGTGTATTATAAATAAGAGAATAAAACATCAGAAAAAGAAGCTTCATGGAGGGATGTAACTCATCGTCCGGTAATGTCACCCATTAAAAGAAATTTGCTGTCATTTAACATTACACACTGCTCAGAAGCGAACTGTAGATAGTTACTGCTGCTGGTGAGGGAACAAATGAGTGAGCCAAGAGAAGATGGTATTTCAGCTGATGATTTAACACATATTTAATGAAACACAATATTTAATATATTTAGGTTCCTTTGCAAGACCTCTTTGTCTGCAAACAGTGCAATTCTGAAAATATAAAGGCAGGGGCTGGGAGTACAAGAGATGACCCCTTTAAAGCAGATTGCAGAAGAAGCTATTTTCATTTGTGAAAGCTTAAATTTGGTGGCCTTAAATAGATTTCTATCTTTTTTTTTTTCAGTCTGAATAATTTTGGTTTTAAAGCTCAGATAATATTGCAGGGTGAGAAATAAAACAAGCCACCCAAATGACAAAATCTAAGGATGCAGATATGAGCATGGGGCACATATTCTGTTTTCTGTCGTCATAATCAGTATCGATCTCATTATTGTTATTAATTCTACCACACCCGGCTCCTTTCTGAGGTAGACTTACTGATTGCCTCCACAAACCGCTCAAAGAAACTGTAAGGGAAGAGCGGTTCAGACAGCTCCCGGAAAAACATCTTCAGTGCTCCGGTGACGACGTGGATGTCCTCCCACTGGCTGTCATCCAAATTCAGCTTCTCTTCTGGGAAAACACGAGGAGAAATGGAACAACTGGTTTTAATGAAACAATTACAAGACACTAATTATTATGTTAATGTTTGCCTACTATCATCAGCAACCGTTAACAGCCTTCTGCACCTAGAGGTTTGGTGCTGTGCATGGATTTTTTTTTTTTTTTCTTCTCGTTTTCTGTAGGAAGGGAACATTTTCAATGGAATGCCATCTGTAGGAATGCAGCTAACAAAAAACAAGGGACACAAAGAGACAGTACCATTGACACAGTATGTCAGATACAGTTATTCCCATAATGCATCAGTATGAAAATTAGCATCACGGCTCAACATGATTCAAAGCTATTTGGTTTTGAGGCCGAGGGGCTAAGAGTTGCCAGCGATGGCTGGCTCAAGGGACCGGCCTGAAGGCCTTGCTAAGCCAACAGGAGACATATGCTAAACACGGCAACAGAAAACGAGTTATTGCTTTACATGTGTTCGCCTTGCTATGTACAAGGGAATAATGGCTAACACTTTTTTCTTTTTTTCTTTCTTCTTCTTCTTTTTTTTTTCCTTGCCTAAATCTAAAGTCAGCAAGGAATAAAATATGGGAGAGAAAGGATATTAATTCCTTCTTACTGCCTCCGAAACATCTTTCTTCAGTTTTCATCTCAGTGAGGAAAATGTACCCAGCAACAATATTAGACAGACCCCTGTTGGCCTATGCAGGCTGTGCAAAGCTGCCAAAATGATAACGCGCTGAAGACAAACCACAAATGCTAACAAACTCTTTAGAAACAACAAAAATATTTACTTGGGAAGCCTGAGTGAGTTGCCACAGTGACAATGAAGAACTTAGGTGCCAAAGTGAATGTTCAGTAGCAAGGGAATGTGCTAGGTTATTATCAACCCCCCCCTTAACTCTCAATAGGAAAATCTAGGATCATTCTTATACAAGGAAGGGATGATTGTTGTCTAGAAGTGACATCTTTACATATAATTAAGAGGAAGCATGATACTATGACATTTCTGATGATCTATATGATAAGCTACATAGAAAGGATGTTTTGATTCTGGGCTTAAAGAAGCAAAAGCTTATCTGGTACAATATAGAGTTAACTGAAAATCCAAGAATCCTGGTAAGAACTTACAGGTATTTGGTTAACTGGAAATTTTTTCATTATTTTGATGATGACTGAGCTCACAGTCACATGCCCCCACAGTGTGAGTTCTACAAATGCCAAGGAGCATTTTGCGCCAAAAAAAAAAAAAAAAAAAAAAAAAAAAAAGAAAAGCTGAGAACTGTCACTGTAGGGATTCTCTGCAGGAGCTGTTTTGTTAATAGTGTTCATATCCTTTTAAAAATATTAGCCCACATCACTATCAGATCTTTTTTTTTTAAATGGACTATAATTTTCAGGGCTTGTAAGTGACGTTCCCACTCAGTAGCATGTTTGCAAAAAAGGAGGATGAGGTGGATCTGTTTATATCAGAGGGACTCTTTCCCTCTTCTTTTCAATCATAGTCCCTATCTCCATCATAACACACTAATATGACCCACAACTAAATCAGCAGAGGAGACCTTCTCTCTGTCCTGCAATCATTTTGATTGATTGTATTTCAACAATTAGTCTTTTATTTGCCTGCACACTGTTGAAATAGACCGATAGCATCTTAGCAGGCCAGCTTTAAACAGTCAACTGTTAACAATAGCATCAAAAAGGAAGACCTGATGGGGGTTACTGTCACTTTAAAGAACGGGGTTTTCACATTGTTGAAATCTGTCAGATATTTTGAAATGTCCCTCTCACTATGGTGCCACACCCCCTGCGTGCCCTTATAATAAAATTGGTTTTACTCCTGATTAAATCATTTTCTCCCTACCCACTACCATACTTCTCATAATGGACCTGTGCGCTCTACAGCTGGTGTTCTTCCCATGGTACCAATTCTTACTTTATCTTTTAAGCACTTTGCTGCTAAGATCTCATGCAGAGTGCTTATGTTTTGTTAAGAGCTTCATTCTTAGAGAAATAGTTTAACACATGTTCTAAAAATGTTGTACAACTTATTGCTTAAAACACATTTAGAAAATGTATCAGTACTGTAGCTTTGGCACTGAACTTTAAGTGGAAACCTCAACATACACACATGCAGGCAAACACATGCACACAACTTCCAAACTTTATTAGAAAAGTAAAACATGAAATGGCATTGTGCTGAGTAGATTAGAGACTGCTAAAGGAAAATGTTCAGAGTCAAAAGAAGCATGTTCATATTGAGCAAAAAGCCAACAAGAATAACAAATAACTATTTAACTTGAAGAAAATGCCATTCATGTTAGCCACTTTCATATATATATATTCATATATATATATATATATCAGTTAATTTTAGTGAATTGGAAAGGAAGCATTTCAGTATGCAGAAAAAGAGTATGTTGATTGGTGAGTGCCACTTCATCATGTCTGCTTAAAAGCCTGAAGCTGTACTATTGTTAATTTGTGTCACTTACACTAAAATTCCTAATATAGATCTAGAGATCAGTAGTAGTCATCATTTTAAGAAAAATAATTATAGTTTATAACCTTCAAGAAGTAGCTCAAATAAAAAATATGGCAAGAGTTGACATTAGTCATTTGAAATATGCTAACGAATTTTTATATCCAGCATTTTGTAATCAGATCATTTGTAATCCAGAGGGTCTCAAGGTAGAGCTTTCAAGGCAATGGTGGTTCATTTAAACATATAATTATGCCCAAATAGCCTGCCATCTCACAAAATCAGCCTGTTCTCAAGAAAAATTAATCATAACCCTTTCCTGGTATTGACAAGAGTACATTCAAATACAAATACAAAAATTATTAGTAGAATTATTTGTATTATTTCTAACTGGATTTTACTCTTTTCCAAGAATATAAGGCTTATCAACAGTGGCCATGCCTCTTGAGGAAGGATGATCTTCCTTATGGGGCTGCTTTTGCATTCTGGGATGTAGAAGTAACATCCCTGGCTTGACCCACTAGAGATGAGCTACATTTCCCAGGGTTGACTATAGAAAATGTTGTCAAACATACCAAGTGTCTTCTGGGGCTCCAAAATCTTCCTGGTTGGCAGGACTATAATGGAGGCTAAGGGTCTAGGGACACTCCGCTACAAGCAGTGCTTATGAAGTTTACCTCATGTGGACAAGGATCCATAGAACTATCTGTATGTAGATACTATGATTTCCTTAATATGAACTTTAGAGTTGATACTTTGTTTTTATTAAAATTATTATTACTGGGGGGGGGGGGGGGGGAGGTGGGTGAACACATATGACGGCATGTATTTGGAGGTCAGAGGACTACTGTGGGAATTGGTTCTCTCTTTCTGCTGCAAGTCTGGGCAATCAAACTCAGGTCATGAGGATTGTATGGCAAGTACCCACTGAACCATCTTGTCAGCACTGTAAGTTTTAATTACTGACAAAAATAAAAAACTTTTATATAACAAAATTCATATAACTATATTCAAGGTGTTTACAACAAAAATAACAACTGAAAATTGTATAGCACTTAACTTACAGGGCACTATGCTTTGCATTTTGCAATTAGATATAATTTAATATAAGTAGGTAATACAATGGAGTAGATTTGATGTTGGCATGATATCCATTTTATAGAGAGGATAAAAGGGATGGGAGTAGCTTAAGGAATTTTCTTACAAGTGACAGGTAGTGAAACTGAGATAAGGAGCCACTACATCCCCACTGTGTTTAAAATCACTGTACTTGTACATATTTCATCTGGCAGGAGAGAAAATGCAAATAATTAGTGTGAAGTGTTGGGAGACTGACCTGACTTCCAGAATGGTGGTTTTTGTATTTTATCCCTTAGTGTCTTATTTGAGACTGTGCTTTTATCTACAAACTAACTCAAATATTTAGTAATTTCCCAATCATTGAGAGGCTATGAGCAGATACAAAACATACTAGTCATAAAAAGAAACAGCATTATGAAACAGTCAGAAATGAAACAGATTATTATATGATGAGGTGTTGAAGAAACATGGTAGAGTGGAAAACAAATTATATGGATATATAAAACATCTTTTTTAGGCCTGATTCACCACTGATACCTTTTATATCTATTCATTTATTTGTGAAATGAAGATGGTTAGAGAGACAAATGCTGCTATCGATGGGGAAAGTGTATACAGCATTTTGAAGTTATAAAGAAACAAACATCCAAGATACAACTATGATGAGCAAGGTAAATAAAGGCTTATAGGCAAAATACATAAAGGATGAAGGCAATGAGAACACTGAGTGAACATTATGAACCGTACTAATCGGTTTAGATAAATTATTTCAGTGTGATATGGCTTTCCATACAGGGTCAACAGCAACTTACACACTGGAAACTAATGCTGGGAAAAAGTCTCGTTGACTCAAGGTATCTCATCTCCCTACTCAAAATTTGTCCTGGGTTCTCTTGGTCCTTTACTCAAGATATTTTAAATACATCTTAGTCAATGGCTATAAAACATATAATGTAATTCAGGTACGTTAAGATTGAGGATCCAAATGCTATGAGAGTTTCATGAGACCACTATTATCTTAAAAATGTTTTATTCTAACAAGGCTGTTTTGAAATGCCTCTCTGTGAAGGAGTCTTAGTATATTTTATCTATTTTTAGGAAAAAAAATTATTTGTGCATGCAAAAAATGTTTGAAAGAGAAAAATCTATCATTTCTAGGTAAATTAAGGGCAACTTTCCTTATGGCAGAGACTTGTAAGATGGATCTCTGATGGCCATAGATGAGCAATTTTAGCTTCCAAAGAAGAAGGAGCACTTAAGCATCATTGTCGGTTTAATCACCAACTTCCTGCTACACCTTTATATATAGTTCTGTAGATAAATCAAAGCAGAAGTTGCTGTATCAGGTCTGAGTTTAACTAAATTGTTTTTACCTAATTTTGGTTAAAATGTGGGCTTGGAGAACTAGAATTATCCAGAACAGACTACTGACACATGTGTAAAGGGACACTTCTCTGCTCATTTAAAAATCAAATGTCCCTTTTTTTCACCCTTTACTTCATAATGTTTCCGTGACATTTTCAAAAGATCTTTCAAACTTTTACTTTACTATCATAATAGAAAAGGGTAAAAAACAATCCAGATTATGGAAAGAATAGCTCTGATTTCATTAATGCAGCAATAAGAGCAGAATACACTGTGAACATGTCATCAAGGATGCGGCATCTGCACCTAGTGCCAAGGACCACAGCACAGCCACATCTTTATTGAGAATGCCTGCTGCGTGCATGAATGTCACATTGTAGATGCCAGAGAGGATGAATCTGTATATAATATTTGGCTGTAAAATAAAACTAAAAGGTTAGATATTAGAGTGGATAAAATGGCACTGTTTGTCTATAAATATACAGCTTCTATTTAGGTCACTGTATTTAAAGGACTAGATCAAAAGGAAGTCAGTTGAGTCTCTGATGTTAACTCCTCCTGTTATCTACTCAGAGTGACAGTTTGATCTGATTTCTGGTGGGTTAGACAGGGTCCAAATACTGATATAAACTCTATGCCAAAGCAGTACCTTCCTATGCTGTCCTAGTAGAAGCCCCTTCCTACCACACACACTGGTTATAGCATGAGAATGTGCTGAGGACATTATCTTAGAAAACTAGGCCAGTTGGCCAGTTAATTTGTTTGTTCACTTAATTTTTATTACGCAAACAGGGACTGAGCACAGACTGGATACTAGTCACTATGTTGTGTGCTTTAGGAAGCTGCAGCTGGCAGACTGCCTTATGTTCCTCAAAGGAGAGGGTTTTACCAGGTGCTCAGAACCATTGCTAAAGTGAGTATTGACCAAGTTCTAACATTTCACATCTTATGTCTATCCTTTATATCACACTCCGCTGACCTTGAAGACCAGTAGGACAAACTCAATCAACAAACATACCACTACCAAATGTACATGATGCTACAGGCTGAATCCTCAAACTTACATATTTTTGTACTGTAGGCCTCATGCCTGTATTTCAGAATATAACAATTTGGAGACAAGTCTTTTAAGGAAGTAATTTAAAATATAAGGTCACATGGACTCCAAACACTATGACAATCCAATATGAGTAGTGTCCTTATAACAAGGGACTGAAACGTACTGAGGGGAAGCCCAGGAGACATTGGATGCCAGAGATGCCAAAGGGGATGGATATATCTACATAATAAATATCAAGGATAGATGCTTTGGATGACGACAACCTGGTCCTGTTTAGAACTCCGATTTCTAGAATTTTGAAGTAAATTACTGTGATTTAAGCTGCCCAGTCAGTGGAAGCTTTGTAGCCCAAGCTAACTACTAGAACTGCTGAGGGGTTTGCAGAGTGAAAGACAATGTTGTGTTCCTAGATTACATCCTCAAACAAGGGCTATGTCACACTTGTGAAATACAGGATAAAGCTGATTAGATTATTCCAGATGAATGATATACAATTTATATTTTAAGAAATAATTTGAAGTCACAATTCAAAATTGCTTGCCTATTTCACCACAACCTAACTGTAAGTGTATACAATACACTTTGGGGTGCCAAGGAATAAAATACAATTACCACTTTCTTACTCAGCCCTTTTCCCACTAATGCATTTATTAGAGCAGAAATACATTGCTTCTCCTAAAGGTGAAGTCTTAGCTATTAAAGAACAGTTAAGATTGTGTGAAAAAATGTGCCAAGCCAAGCCAATAGTCTATGGCCATGACATCTACCAAAAAAGAAGGAAGAAATTAGTTTCAGACATGAAATTTTTGTACTCCAAATCCCCCAAAACTTTTCATCCCTCCTAATTTATGACAAAAATCCCCAGTAAACTGCTAGAAGTCTTGGTTTTGAAAGTGGTTGAACTCCATATGAACTAGGTCCTCCTGCCGCCCAGTATACACAGCCAATCCCATTCGGCCATTCTGAAGTAGGAAAGAAGGAACCAAGGAGATAATAGGTGCTTTTTGAAATGCTAAAATTTCAAAAAACAAAAGAGAAAGTCCTTCACTTTCTAGTAGGATAGTCTCGCAGTCAATGTTGACTTTGTTTCCATCTACTTTATATTGCATCTATACCTTTAAAAGTCATTTGAGATGCCAAAGCCATAGACACAGTGCCATAGCATAATATGAAATCTCTAAGATCATCTCTTTGAAGCAGGCAGAGTGGTCTTCTACCACACCAAGTGTTGGAAGCAAGTTGATAATGTGACGTTTCTTTTTATGACATCATCAAGTTTCATTTGGATGAAATAGTAACATAGCAAACAGGTAGAGATTAAACTTGGGAAGAAAGCACCACAGACGGAAAGTATAGCAAATGTGGCACTGCTTTGTGCATTTTTAATTTACAGTGGCATAACATAAAACATCCTCCCATCATCATAACTCCATG
>CABHPQ010149692.1:0-45576 GCA_902168405.1 Peromyscus aztecus
AGACTCAGCAAAGCAAGGGAACAAAAACTAGACCATACCAAGAGTGCCATTTTGTCTTCAGTATGATGTGGTGATATTGTGTTCCCCAATATATTGTGCACCCTAATAAACTTATCTGGGGTCAGAGAACAGAACAGCCACTAGATATAGAGGCCAGAAAATGGTGGCACACACGCCTTTAATCCTAGCATTCCAGAGGCAGAGATCCATCTGGATCTCTGTGAGTTCAAAGCCACACTGGAAACAGCCAGGCATGGTGACACACACCTTTAACCTCAGGAAGCGATGGCAGGAAGCAGAAAGGTATATAAGGCATGAAAACCAGGAACTAGAGCCTGGTTAAGCTTTGAGGCTTCTAGCAGCAGTTCAGCTGAGATCCATTCAGATGAGGTCACAGAGGCTTCCAGTTTGAGGAAATAAGATCAGCTGAGGAATTGGCGAGGTGAGGTTGGATGTGATTTGTTCTGCTTCTCTGATCTTCCAGTGTTCACACCAATAACTGGCACCAAGGGTTTTTTTTTTTATTAATAAGACCTTTTAAGATTAATGCTATAGTATGATCATACTTTGTTAGTAAAAAGAGATCAGAACCCAAGAAAACAATGGAGAACTACCAGCAGATTGGGGGTTTCTTTCAGACTTGCCTTTTACGAGAGAGAGAGAGAGAGAGAGAGAGAGAGAGAGAGAGAGAGAGAGAGAGAGAGAGAGAAGACAAAAATAAGAATTTATTTGTCACCAGGTGTAATATGGAGCAAACTGGGGAGTGGGCAGTCAGATATGTTTGGGACTCCTTGGCCTCTGTTAACCACTGTCAGCAGACACAGGAAAGGGACGTGTCTCTGCAGAGCACACAGGATATTCTTGATGAAACCCTGCAGGAGAGCAGCCTTGGGGCAATGTTGACAGGTTGCCTTACATACTTTTTTTTCTTGTCTTTTATTGGAAAGGCGCTGTTTCTAGCAAAAACATGTCTGGAGTCCTGCTGCCAAACGCAGAGGCAACTATGGAAAAAAGTGCAACCTGCTTCTTACTAACAGGGAAGTGCTCATTGTCCCTGACTGTGCCCCAAGGACCAGGCTGTCAGCAAAAGTGAGGCAGGCATCTCTGCAGCTAGGCTTCAGGATTGTGCAGAGCATCCCACTCCTTCCCCAGGATAGTGCAACCACCTGTGCTACTGTGCATTCTTTAGCCTACACGCAAATAGCCAAGATTTCCTTCAAGGCCCCTTCTAAATATGAATGACACCAGGGAAGGCAGGAGCCAGTTCTCCTGATTCACTGCTGCTGAGACCTGCCTCTTTCCAGATGCTAGTCCATGGCCTGACCGATATTAGGTGCCCAATAAATATTTGTTTAAATGGCTCTGGGATGATTTAATGGCTAATTAATTTATGGGCCTATACTAACCCAATGACTGGTACACGGCCAGTGTCAATACATTTTTTATGAGTGAGAAAACATGGCCATGGCAATGTTAGACAGCAGGTGAAGGCACTGTGGTCCCTCTCATCTCAGCTCCTGCAGGGCTAAGCAGAGTCCACGGCTCACTCTGGAGAGCCTTCCCACGCTGTGTTCCCTGAGAGTAGCATTTCTCAATGACCAGCAACTTCACCTACTAGAAATGCAAATCTCAGCCCCACTTCAGTCTATTTGTGGGGGACCAGCCCCCACCTTTTCCAGGGTTCCTATGAGGAAGAGAGAGGAATAAGGAACTTGTAGATAGAATGATAGGCCTAGCCAACGAGAGAAAAGATAGAAACACAGGATAGCTTCGGGAGGACCTGGATCAAAATCCACCAGCCCAGAAATTTATTCAAAAGGGTTATTTATAACAATGCCCAGGGGCAAGGCAAAAGACCTCCCCCTTGCTAGATACAGCCAAGTGCAGACCCTTTCAAATACCTAGTACCCATGCCCATGGTCCAATCATCCCCTTATGCAGCCCTGCTGGGTAGAACAAACTCAGATCTCACTAGGAAACCTCTGTGGGCTCCCACATCTATTGAATTAGAAACTTTGAGTGGGACCAACAATCTGTGCTGTAACAAGCCCTCCTTCTGTGTACCTAGGGAATCTGCACTCTTTCACAGGGTAGACTCCTTTCTCAGGAGCTTTGCTTTCTTTCTGTCATCCATCAGTTGGTGAGTTTCAGCAGAAGATTTTTAGTTGATTAGGTTATTTTATTATCCCAGTGATATTCTAATGTTTAACAGGAGATTAAAGAAAAACGACATTAATGATCAACACCCAGGTCCAGTCGCAAAAATAAATAAATAATAAATAAGTTGCTTCTAGAATTGTGTTCCTCTTCAGACCCATTTCTATGGCCTGATACAAAATGGGGGTCAGATGAGAAATGGGTTGTTTATTGGCTATTCAGTGTTTAGTATCTAGATCTTAAAGAAAGATGAAGTCCTGGGTCAAAATTCACCCCTCAGATATGTGGGGTTGTTCTTGATCATTAGAACATTATAAGTAGGAACATAGTATATAGAAATTTGAATTGTGAATGTTTCTTTGAACATCGAAGCCTCCTGCTCTATGGGCATGTACTCTGCTGTGATAAGAGTCAGATGAATCCAAGAAACTGCTCTCTTTCTAAATTACCACTGTCACTGTCATTCTTCAGGGCTTTCTCTCATCTCACTGGCCCACTGGAGTGTGTAAGAGCAAGCTCCTGCCCATTGTAGGCATTTGTGCTAGTGATACACACTTTGCATGGATTCAACTCCATCACTTAACTCCATCACTTCAAGAGGTAATAGTGTCCAGTAATGACCCAGACAAAGAAATGTGGCACCAGTACTGATGAACCAGCCTGCCTTCATCTTAGGCTTGAAAGTTGTCTTATAAGAAAGACAAACTAGACTCATTCCTGCTTGTGATTAAACCTCTGTTTCTCAAAGATTGGCCTGTTCCCCACCTGTAACCTGAACTACAAATGGTTCTGCACTGACTGTTCCAGAAAAAGCAACCGTGTCTTTGTTTCAAAAGTTGTTTATAACCATTTTGCAACCCTACCTTTGTTTCAAAAGGTTATGTGACCACCTATGACTACCTTGTTAAGACTACCTGTTGTCATGACTACCTTGTTATGTTCTTGCAACTACGTGTTTGTTTCAGGAGGTCATTATGACCAACTTGTTATGCTTATGTTCTGCTCTTGTAAGCAAACCTATTTTGCCCACCAAATGCCCCATTTGGAAACCCCTACCCTTGACCTATAAAACCCTTGTCTTCCTTATGTCTAGTGCTGACCTCATGAACCCCACTTTTAAAGAGAGAGCCCTAGCCCGTGTACAAGAATAAAAAAGCTTGCTTTAATTAATTGCCTGCTTTAATTAATTAGGCCATGATGATTTGGGTTGGTGGTCTTTCTCCTCTCATCTTTGGGATTAACATATCCTACATTGCCCATTTCTCCCTTAAGTGACTGAAAACTGTAACGTTCTAAGGTGGACACAGTGTTAAACACCTGTAATCCCCAGAACTTGAAAGGATGGGGCAGGAGGATGAGATTTTAGGTCAGTGTGAGCTTCATAGTAATTTTTTGTCTCCAAAACAAAATGAAAACAAGACACCAAAAAACAAAACCCATAGCAAAAAAAAAAAAAAAGTAATGAAGATGACTTCACTATGGGTGTGGGTTCATATGGAGATGGAGATTTGTAATCCTTGGAAATTTTGATGGGGTTTTCCTGTCTGTTCAGCCAGATCTGACGGATTGACTCCACTCCATGGAAAGTTCTTGACATACTGACTTCCTTTCTAGAAGATTCTGTTTAATACTCTAATGCACTTTGTCAAGTTGCAATATCTTTTTCCAAAAACTTAAATAAGTATTTTATTGGAAACATTTTTCATGTTTAAAATTGAATCACAACGTTCACTTCATTTCCTATTCATTTGATTATGAGAGTGGCCATTTTTAACCAAGCATATAATAAGACAAAACGAATTACAGCTGGTCCATTTAATAGTATTTCCCCCATGTACATATCAGAAATATTATGCTGCTCATACTATTATTGTAGTATATATAATACGTGGATAGCTAACCTTATAAATCCATGTTGCCCATCCCTATCACAAATTTACCTCATTAAATATTTCTGCAAGTCTCTAAGCAAATGAATCAAACAAATCAGTCTAGCATCTGCCTTTTTCCCACTGATTTTCTCAGGCACCCGTGAATTGCTCTATGTTGATTTCATTAGGGATCAGAAGGGATTTAAATTCGTAAATCCCAATAGGTACTCTAAAATCAAGGTTGAGAAGGTGGTCTTGTTCATTATAGAATGGGAAGGTTGAAGAATATCACATTTCTATCCCAATGCTGACTGACTTATTTATCTATCTATCTGTCTATCTATCTATCTGTCTATCTCTCTCTCTCTCTCTCTCTCTCTGTCTGTCTGTCTATCTATTATCTATCTATCTATCTATCTATCTATCTATCTATCTATCTATCTATCTATTTATTTGTGGAGGCCCACAGAGGCTCCCCAGTAAGGCCTTACTCAAGGTCAGAGAAACTGAGCTTGCTTTACCCAGCAGGGCTGCATAATAGGACGATTTGGCCATGGGCGTGGTTACCAGGTGTCTTGAAGGGTCTACACTTGGCTATATATTGTGCTTTAATTTTGACAAGGGGGAGGTCTTTTGCCTTTCTCCTTGTGTATAAAAAGCCCATTAGAGTAAATCTTGAGGCTACTGGGTATTGACCCAGGGCCCTCCAGAAGCTATCCTGTGTCTCTGTCTTTCTCTCCATCTACACCTATATTTCTATCTAATACTTCCTCACTCCTCTCTCCTTCCCCCAAGAACCCTTTAAAAGGTGGGAGCAGGTCTCCCACATTTATTATTTATTTATTTATTTATTTGGTGTATTTATATGTGCATGACCCATCCCTTATGTGTGTGTGTGTGTGTGTGTGTGTGTGTGTGTGTGTGTGTGTGTGTGTGTTGGGGAGCATGTATATGGAGGATGAGGGTTGTGGAGTCATACTTCTTCCTCCTTTGCGTGGGTCCTAGACATTAAACCTAGGTTGCCAGGCTTTCAAGCACCTTTATGCGTTGAGACAACTCATCAGCTCTCAATGCTGACTTTTATAGTTCCATGCTAAGGTTGCTATCATTTCTCACTGTTCTGTCTCTTTAAATGAGGAGAGTGTTGATGTGCAGGAAGGGAAGAGCGATCAAAAACTGTCCACACCCCTCCTCACTGTCCACCTCAGCTGGAGCTCACTATTTCATTGACCTCATCAACAGCTGTTCTGGAGAACTCTCACCTGTGAAGGCAACAGCTACAGACCACTTTATTTACTCATTTTAGAAACTTCTAGAGATCTTGACTATACTCACTTCATACTGTCCAGCTTGTCAACAGAGAATACCAAATGACTCAGCACTTTGGGACTCTTGGAAACCTCACCGTATGATTCTGATATGGTCTTTTGAAGGGTTTGCGTATTTAATTCAATGGTCGAGTGCTTGCCTAGCGAATGTAAATGCCTGAATTTGATCCTCAACTCTAAAAAGAAAATGGAGGTCTGTTTTTAACTCCTAGACCAGACCCCCAAAGCTCATAAACACACTATCTTTGCCCCTTCCTTCTTGACATTGTAAGCAATATGCTGCTCACTTTTGTCTTATCATCAGGATTTCAGTGCTAGCGAGGAAGCCAGTCAGCCTTCAATATTCTAAAACTCCCAACCCACCAGTAACTTAGTTGATATGTTTATCAACAAGCTGTTTTCCAGCCTCTTCCTCACAAAAGGTTCTTACCTTATTTCAATTTGTTGGCTATGCCCTGCTGAGACTGGAAATTGTCTATTGCTGGATTCCAACACATAAACTCCCTACACCCACTTACCTCTGTGGACAGTGATGGTTTCATCTCCATCTCAGACAGTGCTTTTATTTCCTAGCTTTATAACTTCTGTAGGAAAAAAGTTGCTTACTCATACAGTAACCTTAACTGTGGTACCATCATGCATATACATTGGCCACACATTACTGTGTTTTCACTTCCAAGATGTAAGTCGCAAAAAAAGAGACCCTTACAAAGAATACTATATTGTGATGTACTAAACCAGACCCCTAAGTTGAACCCAAAGCCAGTCCCCTCCAGACCAATCCAATCCACAACAATTCTTAAAAACAAAACGAAACAAAAAAAAAAAAAACTTCAAATGATGTAAGTACCTTGAAAACCCTAACTTGTGAATTCAACATGGTGTTTGTGCAAGTAGTGAAAACATTACAGAGAGACTGGGTCTAGTCCCAAGTCACATGGGAAACAGGACTGGCATGGTGTTCTTTTCATGGAGTTCAGTCTACTAGTGTCCAGGAAACAGAGTTTCAAGCCAATAGCCTACACTGCAACTGTGTGAAGTTCTGAGCAGGGAGCACACGTACTTAAGAGAGAATTTAGCCAAGCTTGGGAACTTAGGAGGCTTACTCTTGAGAGCAAGCATTAAACTGAGTCCCGTAATCATTAGGAGATCTTGAATACTAAGGTATTAATTGAAGGTATGAAATCTCTAAAAAAATAAATAAAAGAGGTAGGTGTTGTCTTTTTTCAGCTTGGTTTGGTTTAGTATGTAATATGGTAAAAAATCACTGATGTCTTAAAAGGGGGAAGGAAGTTTCAGTGTGATATGAGTTGACAGGCCAGCCTCTCTGCAAGAGTTCTGTAGCTGAAGGTACCCTCTTGTACTGATGGTTGTCTTCTGTTTTGTCTTGGCTTACCTACTGAAATGGATACTGACGAGGACGTGCGGTCATTCTTAAACTTCAGGTCCAAGTTTGCCTTTGCATCTTCAGTATTGTGAAATTAGGTTTGGGAACTAAAACACTACTTAGCAATGCTTCCTCTTTTCATTCACCCTTGAATTATTTGCTTTAGTTTTATTGGAATATTTTTTTCCTCTCTTATACTATTCTTTTCTCTTATAATGGAGAGAAAATACCAGCAAATGACAGGGCTCTAGAACTTCCTGGAGAGGTTAGACAGATCGTATTATATCTGTTTAAAGAGCACAAATGAGGACTCCATGAACAAAAATTAGTTTGTGTGTTTTTCTTGTGTCACATATGATAAATCAGCTGCCTGGCCAGTGACAGTGATGGGAACAGTAAATCATCCCCTCATCTCTATGTAACAATAAAGGAGTTAATAAGACAAAAAAGGAAGTACTTGAGAATGAAAAGGAGAAAACTACTTTGTGTTTCTGGGGGATACAGTAAGGGATGGGTGATGAAGAACAGGGTTTCATCACGTGATGCCAGCTTACCTTGGAAACCATACAATGCTTCAGATAAAGCCTGACTTGGGGACAGAAGGGCTCACAAATTTGCTGAAAGCCAAAGGACTTCAATAATTTATTTCCTCAGGTAGTCTTCTTATAATATCCATCAATATCCAGCAAGCGAAAGGGAAGAATGGAGAGGGGGTGAAGAGGGCAGAGGAGAGGAAGTTGGGAGGAGAGACCCATACTTCCTTTGTTGTAGAGGTACACAGACCCAAGGTTCTGTTTAATAGAGTAAATTGAGTAAAATTCATGTTTCAGTACAGATTATTTTTATTTAATGAAAGTAAGAAATCACAGACCACCCTAAAGGAACTGGATGCCTTTGAGTGAATGGCTTCACCAGAAAACCCCACAAAAGTCAGAGATGACTTGACTTCTTGAGGACTGTTTAGAAGGTATGATAAGGGGTTTGTGCTACACTAGCTTATTTTCTGTAACAGTTGTATATTAGAATTTTTGTGTTGTTAAAGTGTTTCCCAGTTCATGATTTTCCTTTCCCTGACATCTTGGCACTGTTCACCTTTTCTAGAAACTCTCCATCAGACAGGCAAGCAAATGATCCTAATCCCAGATTTAAATGACTTAAGACTTTCCTGTAAAAGGATTTCTTAATGACCACAGAGGCTTATGAAACCTAGAACCCCAACATCTCAAGCTGAACTGGGCTTATTTCCTCCATGGAATAATTTCCTCTCCTGTGCCCTAAGAATCCCCACCCCCCACTACACTCCCCAACCAATCTCCCACCACACCCCCAGTGCACATGCCTTACAGTGGAAGGAGCCCCTGGAGTCAGGTGTCCCCCTGCTGAAGAACCCTCTCTGCTTTTCTAGAATTCTGTTTTAGCTGTAAGACGCTCTCCAACTCAGACACATCACTTCCACTTTGACATCTTCTATTTTTAAAGTTTGAATTCGTGTTGCCCAGGAACTCTAATGAAGCAATTAATCTGAAGTAAATGCTAAATAGGACTCACAGAAATTAAAAGAGACAATTTGAAAATGCCAAGATAATTCCTTAATCTGGCACTTACTCCAGAAAAGCTTCAAATGAGAGCATGTATTTTTATCAAGTCACTGAGGCGCTCACCAGGAGAGCCTCCCAGCTTCTTCAGGATCCCACCTACCTTCTGGAAATGTTGGTTCAATAGCCCTCCAATGCTCTCAGCTTTTCTGTAGTTCTGTAGAAGCCCAGAAGTAGAAAATCGGACATTCATCAAGACCCATAAACGATGACAAAGGGTCCCCATCAGTTCACCAAGAACTATGTGGTTAAATGGCACACGCCTTTAATCCCAGCACTTGGGAGGCAGAGGCAGGCAGATCTCTGTGAGTTTGAGGCCAGCCTGGTCTACAGAGAGAGCTCCAGGAAAGGTGCAAAGCTACACAGAAAAACCCTGTCTCGAAAACCAAAAAAAAGAAAGAAAAAATTACCATTTCCAAGTTCATCTCTTTTTGTTTGTTTGTTTTTGTTTTCCTTTTTCCTTTAGATTATTATCCCCTTAAAGTTTTACTATAACAAATGAATTAAATTGAATCATTTGCTTCTAACGGTTTAAAAGTTTTTCTGTCACATAATATGAACGTGTAGAGCGTTAATCTAATCCAATAGACCTGAGGCATGACTTATTAAGTAAATTCAAATTTTAATTAAATGCAATTTAAAATTCAAGGGGGCCAGAAAATGGTTCCACAGGTGAAGGCCCTTGCTGCCATGCCTGAGAATCTGAGTTTCATTTCTAGGACCCACATGGTGGGTGGAGAGAACCCACTTCCTCACATTTTGTGCCTTAGCATGCGAACAGCACACACACACACACACACACACACAAATAAATAAATAAAGAAATAAATAAAATTTTAAATTTTTTTATTTTTGAAAATTTATTACATGTTCATAAGGAGATATGATCATACCTGCCACCATTCAACCCTCTACATTCCCCATGTTCCTCTAACTTGCCCCCTACTAACTTCATGTGCTTTTTATTTTTTTTAATAACCCACTAATTCAGTTACTGCTGTCCATGTGTGCAAGGGTGTAGACCGTTCTCTGTGGCATGGGAACTCTATCTCAGAGATGAATGGTTCTCCTTTCCCCAGCATTGTTCATTGGTGATAGCTCTTTAGTACAGGGGTGAGGCTACCCCATCTAAGCTGAAAGTTTGCCTGGCTTGATCCTGGATAGATCTCCTGCGGGTACCCACAAGAGCTGTGAGCTAGACAACCATGCCATCCATTTCCAGATGACAGAATTTTGCAGTACTCCTCCAGATCATCTGGCTCTTACAGTCCTTCCACTTTTTCTTGTGAGGTGGTCCCTGAGTCTTGGTGGGAGTGGAGATAATACAGGCATCCCATACAGGGCTGAACACTCAGTCTCTTATTTTCAGTCCTTTGACTGGCTATGCATCTCTGACTTGACTGCTGTCCACTGTAAACAAAAGCATCTTTGACCCAGGTTGAGAGCAGCCCAAGTCTATAGGTATAAGCACACATATTTAAAAGGCAATTTGACAACATGACCATTTAGCAGCCTGTGGGCTTCAACCCCTTGTAGGTAAAACTACCCTGTCCAGGTATCACCTAAGACCATGGGAAAACACAGATTTTTTTTTTTTATATTATGATTCATAACAGTAGCAAAATTATAGTTATGAAGTAGCAACAAGAATAATTTTGTGGTTGGGGGGTCACAACAAGAGGAACTGTATTAAAGGTAGGGGTGTGTGTGTGTGTGTGTGTGTGTGTGTGTGTGTGTGTGTGTATTTCCCAATATCAGTGAAAACAAGACCCTTCTAGAACCGGAGGAGTGGTACACATATATAAAACTGTAAATGCTGGGCTTCCGTTGTGGTCACAGGAAAATCTGGGTTGACGCAGGTTCTTAGTGATGATGTCAGTTGGCTCAAAAACTGCTGCTCTGTTGCTCTTTTCTCAGCAATTTAGCATTTTGCCCTTGGGCACTGAATGGAATATAAGTAGATGGCACTCAGTGTTGCTTTGCTTTTGTTAAAAGATAAACATATTAACATTTAAAAGAGTTTAGTTACACAATGATCCATGAATCAGGCAATGACTGGACTCAACCTATTTGTTGGCACCAAGGAGATCTGAGGGGAACAGGCTTATAATGTGTTCACATAAGCAAGGAAGAAAACCCCTATATTTGATGGAATAAAGTGGAGCTTCTAGGTAGAGTTGAGCTTGGTGGTTTATGATTGGTTCAACTTGTTCCATTTTATTCTGGTCACTGAGTTGGAGTCTAGCTTGTTTGTGTGGGAACTCAAGAAGCTACAGCCAGCTCAGCTGTGATGGCTAATCTTGTCATTTTGCTGAAACTTACAATTCACCTAGAAGTCACAAGTCAATGTGTGTCTGAGGGCATTTCCAGAAATACTTAACTGAGGTAGGAAGACACATTCTGAATATAGGAGCTACTATTTTAGGGGCTGGGGGGGGGGGTCCCACACTGAAAAAATATGAGCAAGTGAGCTGAGCATCAGAACTGATCACTCTTTGCTTCCTGTCTGCAGATGCAATGGACCAGTTGTTCTGGCTCCTGCCAGCGTGCCTTCCCCACCATGGTAGCCTGTACCCTGAAATCATGAGACAAAATAAACCCTCCCTTTCTTAAACTTCTTTGTCAGGTATTTTTGTCACAGCCAAAAGACAAGTAATTAGTACACCAGCCTGGTGGGTTTCTAAGTATTCTTAAGGATTCCTGCTAGTGTGTTAACCATAATTCTGCAACAAATGAATCAATCCTGAAGAGATTCATATTTTTGTCTCCCTATCAGCTTTTTAGAAATATAAAGAGCACATGTTTTCCAAGTTTTGTGTAATTACAAATTTAAATCTTTTCATCAATTTGCACTAGTTTTACCAAAGTTTTCCATATTCAAGAACTATATATTTTTATATATTAGTTGAAACAAAAGAGAAGTAACCAATATCAGGAAGAAGGGAGAATGCAGTCTAACTCTAGTAGGATTCTTTTAAACATAAAATACCTGGACTATCTGTAGCCTGCTTGGTGGATTCTCACCATCTGGCTCTGTTCCCATTTTTCTGGACTATTTCTACTTACTTCTTTGTATCTTCGATGTGGTTCTTCACCATCCTTCTCACCCAGGAATCAATCACTCACTAAGCTAAACCTATTGTTTTGTATTTCTGTTTTCTGGGAAATTTCCATAACACCTTCCACATGTCTGACCCAGTCTTCCCTCTCTCTTTGTGACCTCACATTTCATCTGGCTTCTGTGGAAAGACAGATGACCTCGGCAAACTTGAATCTTCTCCCTCTTGCTTAATTCTCCAGCATGAAGTAACAAGGATGTGAAAGCAGATATAAGGAGGCAATGTTGGAAAGAGCCCAGCCCCAGCCTGTGTTCTCATCTCTCCTAGGACAGGATGCTTTGCTCTGTTTCAATGCAGCAACCCAGCAATGCTTGGGAAAAAAACAACCTCAGATTGGATAGCTTCCAGGGTCCCACAGCTGCAGAGCAAAGCTGATCCTGAGCATATGACACTCCATATGTCCTAAGCAGCTCTCTCAAGCCTCCAGAAACTGATTTGCCATGGAGCCTACATGTCTGTTGATTTTTTCAGCCTATCTGTGAAAAATAAAAATTATCTGCCTGACTTGCCATCTCACCAGACACATAATACAGGAGCTGAGTCTATGTAAAGCTTCCTGCCAGATGTAGGAGCCTGCTAGATCTAAGAATCTTATAAGAAATTGAGGAGATGCTTAGAGTCTTCCCCCCTTGGACCTATCATTGATGCACATAGTTTTCTGGGGGTACTAAGGGTAGAACACAGCATTTGCTGAACAGAAAGGGGAAAGCATGTAATGTCCTCCATTAAGATTGGCAACTGGTGTGTGGTGTTTTCCTTCTGGGGATTGATATGGCCTACTGTACTCTGCCTCACAGCTCCATGTCACTGATAATGAGAGTATGAGCCTTCTCTTCCCACCCCACATACAACATGCTGCTCTATGGACCTAACCTATATCTCTGATCTCATTGATGAGCATGCAGGGAAATGTCATCACTCCCATCCTGACTGTAGACCTCCCTGAATTATCCATCACCCCTTGTATCTCCACTGGCATACTTTGTACACATGACCATGACCTGAAGAAGTACAAGCAGAGAAGAGACTGGGCATAAACTGATTAGCCAATTTCATTGAGGTCATATATCAACGGAGACATGATACAGAGAAGCTGGGGGCCTGTGTGCTGTCCTGGGAATGCCAAGAAGGAAATGATTAGGGAGATTTTGAGGATCTCAGGTAATTCAATTTTAAATTCACTATCTACCTCCTGGGACTAGTCTAAGGCTTTCCTAAGATTTCACCTAGGCTTTTATTTATTTTTCTACTGCCACTTACAGATATTTAATTTATACTGAAGTGACTGCCTGCCTCTTGTCTTTGTTTCCTTTGTGACAGTGGGACAACTTCTGTACATAGATTATTAGTGAAGAGCTACTAAATCAATTAATAAGCACAAAGGAAGGGACACATTAGACAGGAGCAGAGCCATCAATACACAAATATGTTAAGTAGGTAATGCTATGCAGAGGGAGCGTCTCCTGTGAACAGGTAGTCTTGACGGGAGAGAACAGGCATGCAGCAGTGAAATGCACAGTCAGCTTAGCTGTCTCTGGTGTAAAAACCAAGAAGTCACTGACCAGGGACTTGGTATGTGAGTCTCAATCTCAGCTCACACTAAAACACCAGTGGGGAAATAATGGGCCCTCCTGTGTGTGTGTGTGTGTTTGTCTGTGTCTTTTTTTTAAGACTCAAAGTCCTAAGTAACAACAAAGCAGGTTTGATTCCAGGCCATCGACAGACAGAATACTCCATAGAAGAAGGGGAACCAAACTACCCAATGCTTGAAGTGTTAGGCTTCGGATAGTGTTAAGGTGGATAAATGCGCTTTGCGAAGAGATATGAAGGATTATCAGCTTCAAAGAAGGAAGATTCTCTAAAGCCAATCCCTTGCTTTAAACATCCAGCCTCTAGAACCAGGGGGTCTGCACATTTCTGTTGTTTTAAGCCTCTTAGTAGCAGTGCTGACAGCAGCCCCTGGAAACTAGTACAGACGAGCCCGTGTTATACCAGATTTCTATTTGAGGAAGCGCTTTAGCTGAGAATGCATTTTAAAGGGGACCAGATTCTGCACCATTCTCCTGGGTTACTAGGTCAGTCTTGACGGGGAGGTGCTCTGCTTGAAGCATATTTTATTTCAATGGACAATGTAGCCACCAGGATGCCAGTACCAGCTGAGTTATGGTGGTCCCCATGGTGAAAATAGAGGGAAAGAATAGAATAGTGAACAGGACTGATCTTTGGGCTAATTTGAGCTTAAAAAAAAATCACCCTGAGATTGTAGCAGCTGTGCTAGCATAAGCAGAGACTCCAAACCGTAAAAGAGCTGCTCACACCACAGCTAGGATGCGAGTTCATCATTTAACTTGATCAAAAAACAGTGTGTTTTTATTTTGCATCCCAAGCTAGAAAATTGGGATGTGTTGACTTCAGTAAGAAAGAGACTTCATATTTAACTACTGTCCGCTAGAGTCTTAATGCAATCCAGCCGGGTGTCATGGTGCACGCGTTTAATCCCAGCACTGGGAAGGCAGAGACAGGCAAATCTCTGAGTTTGAGGCTAGCCTAGTCTACAGAGTGAGCTCCAGGACAGCCAGGGCTACACAGAGAAACCCTGTCTCAAAAAAATAAAGGGAGAGAGAAAGAGAGAAAGAAAGGAAGGAAAGAAGGGAGGGAAGGAGGGAGGGAAGGAGGGAGGGAAGGAGGGAGGGAAGGAGGGAGGGAGGACGGGAAGGAGGGAGGGAGGAAGGAAAGTGCAATCTAGGGATACGAGAAGAGAAGATACATTGCTTCCTTAGAAATTAGAACGAAACAATCACACACCTGTACTACTGTACCCTAGTTCCTCTCTCCCCTTTTGCTTTTTCTACATTAAATTATTATCAATGTATTTATTTAGCATATTAAGATCGCATAATAACAGCTGTGTTGAAGGTGGAGTTGTCTGCAGGTACAACCCTGACCTAGATTCCTGCACTTCCATCTGCCACTCAGACTCCAGGCCCTGGAATGCTTGCCCTCCATCTCTTCTAAGGCCCTCTAAATGAGAAGTGTGGGTCTGAAAAGACTCTTGAGAACTCAAAGGAGCATTGGGGGCACCTCCTTTAGCCTCTCTTATGCTGCTGTACACATATATAAATACCTAAGATAGGGTAATTTGAAAGAAACCTATTTCTTCTTTTAAAGTTATTGAGACTGGGAAGCCCAAGATCCTGGGCTCAGCGTCTGTTTAGTTCCTTCCTGATGGATGATGCCATGGTAGAAAAGGGAGGGCAGGGGGGCAAGGGATCAGGGGGAATTAATTCGTCTGTGTGTCCAGCCCGCTCTGCAGGGAACATGTCTTGAAAATGGTTATTACTCCACTGATGAGGACAAGGCCACCTCTTACTGAGCCTCATACTCAGCTCTTTGTTTCCTTGGACATGAAGTGTCCAGCACACGAGCTTGCAAATCGCCAAACAGTAGCAGCGTCACACTAGACCTCCACGCCTACTTCAACTTCCCAGACAGAAACAAACTCAGTGGTTTTTCTACTAAGCATGCTGCTTTTCTGCTGCTCCCTAGCTCGCTACAGGATGAGAGACTAGCTCTAAGGGCTCAGCTAAGGGCTTGGGGCCCTGAAACCCTTGGGCCTTTTTCCTTCCTGCTCTCTCAGAACTCTTCACACAGCCAGTGGCCTGCATCAGCCTGTGTCGTCTTTCTTTATTCAGAATCAGACCAGGGATGGGATGAAGCTCAGTTGGTTGTTTGCTTAGCATGCATGAGGCCCTAGGTTTGGTCCTCAGCACCACATAGACCAGTGTGGGAACACAGGCCTGCAATTCCAGAACTTGGGAGGTAGAGACAGGAGGACTAAGGAGTTTTCAAAGTCATCCTTTACTACATAGAGAGTTGTTTGAGGCCATCTTGAGCTCCATGAAATCCTTTCTCAAAACAATAAGAGGAGGAGGAGAAGGAAGAGGAAGAAAAAAAAAAGGAGAAAGCAGAGGAGGAATCGAAAAGGAGGGGGAGGAAGGAAAGGAGAAAGAAGAGAGAGATGAGGAGGAGCAGAAGGGGAGGAGGTGACAGTTGAGGCAGGCTCCACCTGACATTGAGAGGAACTCTTTCCTGACAGTGCCGAGGCTGTCCAACCTTGGTTCTCAGGGTAATGGCACCTGTACAGGGATTCTGGGCTGTCCCGTACTCATAGAAAGAGTGTCCTAGTCCCTTTTCACAAGGGAGGACACAAAGCAGCCTTATTCTCTTAGCTGGCATCCTGCCTCAGCCCACAGCCTGGTCCTGCCTTGTTCATTTCCTCTCTGGAGGAGTTCCCATAATGCAGTGGATTAGAGTGAAATTATAATGTTGTTGTTATTGTTATTATTACTACTAATAATAATAATACTTCTCTGTTTGTTGAAAATTGATAAGGAAAGACATGCTCCACCGATCGCGTTCAATGGCCCATCATGGCTTGGGTTACAATAACCCACTGTCAAGCAATTCATACTTTCTTCTATTTAATGTGTGGGGATCTTAGGGACAAGCAGTCTCATAATGTTATCCAGCCGTCAATCACCAATGGAACTGAAGTGCCACAGTAAAGCTTTGCTTTTGCCCTCACAGAACCACTGCAGCACTGACTGGAGATGTGGTGAGTGTCACTCACAAGGTTGAGCAGTTCTGTTTTATATTCATCTTTCCATAAATAATGCTACGACAACTTGATCTGCACAAATCTCCTAGATCCAGAGAATACAAATATAAAACCATATGTAGATTGTTTGAGATATTTAAAATCTCCCAAAAACTAACTGTTCTACTAAGCTTCTATAGTTGAATTAAACCTTACATTATATTTACAGGACACATTATATAATCAGATATTACATTTTTCCTAGGATAGTGACTATTTTATTCATTTTCATCTTGTTTTTCCTGGTTTTTAATATCTTGAATTGACTCAGTTATAAAATGGGTTTGTAAATATGACCAAGCAAAGCAACAATCGTCCTAAAATGGTGCATTTGGTCACTGTCATGATGAGGTGACCTCTCATGCCTCACGATAACAGACTATTTAGCACAGGCTTTATGCAGAAAGTTTGGTTAAGCTGAGCATTATTTTCTACATGGTACAATCACAAGTAACCTTTCTGAATACATGTCAATATGCTTCCATTTGAACTTGCAACGACAACCAACTGACCAAATACTCCTGGGAAGTAACTTCCAAAGTACAGGACCTCACCAACTTTACATGAAGATCACCCTGAGAACCAGAAGGGAGAGATAACTGTCCTTGGCAATGACTTAATAAAGGACAAGATAAAAATGGATGCTGGTCTCCTGTGGAATTCATTCTAGAAGGAATCTCATTCTAATAAATATTTCATTTCAAAAGTATTGCTGATGAGACACAGTGCCATATAAAACCCACATTCTCAGCCTGCCATCCTAAATGTCATGCAAATATAGAAACTTAATTGAAATATTAATCTGAAATTTGTCTGTCAACAGGTAAGCTTGGACTAATGGAGGCTTTTGCTGTCATGATGGGAGAAATGGTTCTGGGAACACAGTTTAGTGGTTGCTTAGAACAATTCAGGAAAGATGGAGTCCTTGAAGACCCAGTATTCACCACCAAACACATAATCATTTCTCTTAGGAAATGGTCCTCAAAAAGCTACATTTGCTTTTAAGAAAGATGTTATCTGAGAGCAGGGATAGCAATAAAGGGAATTATAATTAATATGTTTGGAAAAATGAGCAATTTGTGGGATTTGTGACCCAAAGGAGATGGAAATGGTGTGTAAAGAATAGTGAGAAGTAAAAGGAAAACATTAAGTCTCTAGAGAGGGGACAGCAGACGTCCACCATACTCATGTTTCCCATTGCTGCTATGTGACAACTCAATGTCACTGGCTCATTTATAAAGCTCACTATAACTTTGAGGGTGCATGTTTATGGGGCAGCAAATGTTAAACCTGAAAAGAGATTGAGTTGATAACTTGGCCGCTATGATATGTGCTTTGGAACACAGATGTTCCAAATATGAAAGAAAGCTGAAAGAAGAAGGTGGGGAGGGAGAGGAAGGGGGGGGGACAAAATGGGAAAGACAGGACAATTGGGGCATCTATATTACAGCAAGAAGAGAATTCATAGAATTCTAAGTATGCAAGGAATTGGAAGAGAGTCTAGGTCATAGATACAAGCAGCCTAGTAGATGACGTCACTGGACTGGGAAGATGTGTGTCTCCTGAGACTGGGGTACTTTCCTAAACCCTTTAGAGCCTCACTCTTATTCAGGCTTTGATTGAGAAAGGCCCTGCCTCACTTCTTTGCCCTACCCAACTTACCTGCAGTTACCTGGACTTAGACACACCTAAAAGCAAAAAGGATAACCCCTTTATTTCCAGCACACAGCAGGAATTGGAATGGAATGTTAGGTGAGCATCAGGAACCTTAGGGATCTCAACTCCCTGATCCAGGAAGCCCCAGTATTCAGAACCCCATTTGCAATTTCTCTGTTCCATGTTCCATGCTGCGTCATGCTGGACCAAGACATTGAGCCCAAATGCGATTTGATCTGATCATGATTTAAAGTCTTGGCAGTTCTTTTCATGGGGGTGACAGAAACTATAAGCTGGGGTTTTCTGCAATGAAAGTCCCTCTGACATTGTCCAACTACCAGAGAGATATCCCTAATTCCCAGCCTGATTCACACATACTTGGCCAGTTCTCCAGGATCCCGCATCTTGAACCATTCAGCTGTAATTTCCAAGGCCAGCCTTACCACCTTGTCACAGTGCCTTGGGTCCTAGAGCTGAGTATTCCAGGGTCAAACTAACAGCTGACCTTATGGTGCATCATCTCCCCTTCAGAGAAAACTGCCACTCAAAGCTGTAAAGGAGTTACTCAAGGTCATTGAGCTAAATGAGGTTCTCAGACAGTTTGTTTAAATGTAGACCATATGTTCCTTCCACATCACCACCAGCATCCTATTAATTTATATTCTGAATCATTCTAAAAAGAGTTTGAGGGTTTGAAGTTAATAAGTGAATTCTCGTATGTATATAAATCAACCTCCTGTGCATTTGGGTGGTAGGAATAAATTCCACTGAGGTTTACCCTAATGATGAACTTGCCTTTGCTATTAAACATCCAGACACCTGACTTGTGGTGAATTTGCCAAAATGCTGAGTGCCATAACACTACCTGAAGTCATCAGAGACCTTGTCAGGGTGTGGGAATCATGTTGGGAATAGTGTGACTTCCATGGGTGTAATCTGGCACTATAGGTAACGCCACTGACTATTTAGTACTGAGATTGGGGTCCAGCTGAAATTATCCTCAGCTCTTTACAAGTCACCTTAACAGCAAATTGAATTTGGTGATTAGATCTTATCTAAAAAGACAGCCTTGCATCAGAGAGTTGTGTGACCCAGTCTTCCAACACATCATCTTTCCTAGTGCAATGTTATTCCATTGCTGATGCAGAGAAGCATCCTTGGTTTGCTCTGGTTCATCCAGAATATCTTGATTTCATTTGCTTCCCTGATACAATCAACCCTGCTTCCTAGACTCGATGAAGTTCTGTCTGGATCCTTTGGAAGAAAAGCTTGGAGACATTACGCTTTAGCAGTTCTGTTTTACTGGCTCTCTGTCTAGATAGCTATCCCCAGAGGCCTGATTAATGCTGGAATTGTTCCTAGCAGTGTGCATGGCTGGCATATCATCTATGCCTGCAAAAGCAGTATTTTGATTTGACTGAAAGAGTAGGAAATTTCCCCCAGTGGCTAAGTCCTTCTTTACTTGGCCCAATCTTCGTTAATATGGCAGTGTTTGAGAATACAGTTGGTGAATTCAGAGCTGAGCACTAACATTTAGCTGCTGGGGTTTTCAACATGTTCTCCCAATCTATCTAAGCTTAAGTTTCCATTCTTTTCTAAGAAGGTCAGTTGAATCTACTCTGTGATGTCTAAGGAGAAAGCAACTAGGCGTTTAACATAAGCTTTGGTATAGAAATAAGCATTTAGAAAATGTTATCAGTTCAAATGATTCCCATTACAAAATGAGAATATGCAAACTATTCTTTGTGTAGTAGAGTACAGGAGAACACTAGTGCTTAGTTAATGGGTTCAGGTCCCAGTTAGTTTCAAGGGGTCCCCTGCATTCCAATTTTCACCTTTACAATTAATGTATTTCACAGCAGACTCACAAGGTAATTGCTCTAAATTCCTGCACTAATATGGTTACACCCTGCTCAAAAAATCCTCAACGTGTCTTCACTGTCATATCATTCAAACACATGTTATTCATCTTGAAGCTGCCTACTTCTATGCAAAAGACAGCAAAAAGGGCTAGGGAAATAGCTCCGTCATTATAGTACTTGCCACAAGCATGAAGACCGGCCTCTGATTGCCAGAACCCACATATGAAAGAGTATGGCAACATGTGTTTATAATCCCAGCACTGAGGAGGCAAAGACAAGTGGATCCCTGGAGCTCACTAGCCAGCCACCTAGCCTAATTGGTGAGCTCCAGGCCGGTGAAAGATACCATCTCAAGAAATTATAAGGAAGGCTTCTGAGAAGAACACCTGAGGGTGTCCTCTGACTTCCATGTGTGCCTGCCTATACATGTATGCACACCTGCATCTGTATATGCACAACACACACACACACACACACACACACACACACACACACACACACACACTGGAACTACTGACTGTAGAGTCTAGCAGAGGGCTTAGGATGTAATTGGACACACTAAGTATTGCTTTGCCCTTTTTTCTTTGAGTACTACCCAGTTCAGCTACAACGCCCTACACGTCAATGTTTCCTAGACCTTTCTAGGATTTCTCATCTCCATCCACTATTATCTTGTCTGTCAAAACTTGACCTTTCACCCGAGACCAATTCAAATGTTAATACACCCATAGCTCTTTGTAATTCCCATTGGAGGTGATTGTTAAGTTTCCCTCAATACTTTTTAAAAATGTATTGGTTACTTTATTGTGCTTTCCTGGGACTTTATAAATATTCTGTGCTGCTTTTGAAGTGCTGCCCAAGGCACTGATATCGAAACAATGATCCCTTAGAGGCCAACACATTTCCAGGCTTAGGAACTGACTCGGGCTTGGACAGGTGCAAGAAAACCATGGGCTTCAAAGTCCAGCAGACCCAAGGGTGAATTTTATCTCTGAGATTTCGTAAGTGCTCAGCCTTGGACAATTAATATCAATGAGAATATCCTTTACAGAAGATTGTTAATAGCTGTCTTTTAAAGATATTCTTCTACAGATTCTAAATAATGGGAAAAATCAGCCACCTAGCAAACTGTATACCCCAAGCCAATGGCAAGCCTTATTTTGTGCATGAACTGGGGAGAGTATTGTATCTTTACTGAGAGTCTATACAGGCTATCTGTTATCTGGATGTCAGTGTTAGTCAAGGCTGACTGCCAACCTCAAGGGTGCTGTTTTGCTTTGAGAAGTCCAGTCAGATTCTTCCTAAAGAATATGCATTGTATTCAGAGAGCCAACTATCCAAGTGGGAATAGTTCTTTGGGCTCATTGTCATAGCCACATCTCCCTGTGTGAAAACAGGCTTTGCATAAAAATGAGCTGTTCCATCATCTTTTAATCGGAGGATGAGGAGTTGGACACGCTCACTTTTTAACAGATGAACACGAGATTAGGGCACTTTTCTAAGTATCTCAAACCTAGTTAATGACAGAACTTGGTCTGGACATGGAAAGGGGCCTGGTATAGGAGGGCATTAAGTATTAATTTTCTGTCTTTTGCTGCCTCCCCACCTAGTCTTAGTTAATATCCTCTTCACTACAACTGCTTCAAACTCATTTTAGTTGGGAAGTTGCTTTTGCCTTTGAACCGGAGGATAGAGCATTTACAATGAAGGCAGTAAAACGTGATCTTATTGTGCACATGGTGAAGCTGTGTATTGTTCTGCAGGAGAATCAATTTGGGTAAGGTGCCCAAGCTTTGAAGGAAAATCTCTTCACAGCGGCTAAGACATGGGCATTGCTTTTCTTGTGGAGAGAAAATTGGAGTAGAGTTAGATGAAAGCTATGTTTAAAAGATAAGAAAACCTTTTTTAAATTTGCATTTGGATGCTTCTTGACATCATGTAGATTCAATCAAAGTAAAATTCTGCAAGCCTTAAAAAAAATGAAAGCGGAGGAACTCAGAATACCACACAAGAGTGATGGGTTTCTCTTTTATCTCCACTTCATTCATATGGCAATAATGTGTCAGCCTCCCTCCTGGCTTCTAGATAGATATGTGTTTTTCTTCAGAAAAGCACAGTTGCTTCCGATAATGTTCATGCTCTTTAAAATAAATGAATTGCTTGCAATCTATTGACAGGCAAATTTAATTAATTTTTGAGATAAAATGGGCAATCATGTTAGATTAAAATTCCCTCATTGGATGACTATTCCAGGATGCCGTTAACCAAGTTCCCACATGAGTGAAATAATGCAAAATTACATAATTTGTGTTTGTGTAGTTATGTGATGAATACCAATTTGAAAGTCACAATTTGAGATATTTAAAAGCCTGAGGTAAAAAAGTTAAACTCAGTCACGCGCTTCTTGGAAAAAATGAAAATCCTCTTATTTAATGTGTTATAGCCCAATGTTGGGTGGTCTGAAGGAATACAGTCTGTATGCTCAGTGTGGGACTTTTCCATCTGAGGCCTGGCAGTTGATACCAAAAGGGCTAGGGGTGCAGCTTAGTCAGTTGGAGAGTGTCTATATAGCATGCCTGAGGCCCTGCAAAACTGAAAACCAAAAACTGTTGGGAGATAACATCAAGGGAAAGTAAAGTCCATGGTAGGCATGATTTGATCATCCTCCAGGCCTGTGAAAACCCTAACTCTAACTAGGGTAAAATTCTCTCTGCAGATAGTCCAGTCAGCTTAAGCCTTTTACTGGTTACAGGGAACAGAGAAAAATAGCAGACACAGAAAACTAGGAACTAGACAGATCTCTGACAGGTAGACAAATAGGAAGAGGGAACATAGATCGATAATAATTAAGACGGCAGATTTTCAGCTTTTTCCTCACCCTCTTGAATAGAGACAAAGGCCTTCCTAGCATCATCTCCTGCCGACAGAACCCCTTCTGGCTGACGGATCCAGGCTCACTATACATGCTTAAGGCTGATCCTGAACATGTATACCAGAAGCTGTGGGTCTATCAGCTTTCCTTCATTTATTTAAACTGATCAACCCATAATTAGAATTAGGCACCTGTCTTATGTCACCCAAAACACTTAAACCCCCAGCCTTTCAAGAGAAAATATGGATTTTTTTGGTCCCTCTCTGCTCTGCAGGGAGCCTTTCTCTATGCACTTAGCTGTGTGTGTGTATGTGTGTGTGTGTGTGTGTGTATGTGTGTGTGTGTGTGTTTGTAATAGTTTGTTACCTGTTGCTGCCTGCTGTGACTGAGATTTTTTCTGCCTTTTAACTCTTTACTTAGCAGAGAAAAAAAACAAATCAAGGTCCCTAGATGGTGACAGACAGTCTGAAGTTTACCAGGAGCATGTTTCCTGTTACTCCTTGTAAACAGACCTTTCCTGTCCCAACAGCCTGGTCCCAAATCACATAGTCAGAGGCTGAATATAAATTGTAAACACTCAGGCTTGTTTCTAGCTAACTCTTACACTTAAATTAACCCATATTTCTATTTATGCTTTGCCATGTGGCTCATGACTTGTTACCTCATTTTTCACACTTCTTGCTTACTCGGCAACTGCCTGGCCTCTCTTGAGTCGGCCCTCCTTCTTCCCATCATTCTCAGTTGGGCTTTCCTGCCTAACTTCCTTCCAAGCTACCAGCCTGTCAGTTTTTTATTAACCAATGAGAGTAATATATATATTCATAGTATAGAGAAGGATTGTTTCCACAGCAACTCCTCAATATCAGGATCTCAGTTCGAGCCAGAATATCAAGCTTCAGACTCCCTGGCAGGTGGGCTTGGTCAGTGACAGGCTTCTTCCTTGGATAATGTAAGTGGAAGTCAGAAAGCTCTTGGGAGCAATGTAACAAGCACTAATGGTCCTTTGCCCTTTCTGTTCATCATGCAAGGAACACTGATGTGAAGCTAGAGGTGGAGCAGGCAGTCTTCAGCCATGAGGAGACATGGGGGAAAATCCACAGGTTGACTGGGAAAAAGAAAAATCAGAGACTCTGGGTATCATAAAGTCATTTTACTTCTCCTAGACTTCCTGCCTCATGCACTTCTTATTCTGTGAGATGCACACAAAACAAATGTTCAAGTTGTAATTGGATAAGTCACAGAACATTGGGTTTTCTGTGATGTGCACTGAACCTTTTCCCCCTCAAAAGATAAGCTTATTCATCCCATTAAAAAGATTGAAAATCAGTGCTGTTCCATCCTTATGAAGTCCGTCTATGAAAGAGGCAGATATTTTATCTATCAACAGTGTGTAGACTTCTGAACTGATCATGAACATTCTAAAAATATTCACAACCATAATTAAAATTAAGAATATTTCACTTATACCAGATCTAGCAACCACATTTACCAAATCAGCAAAGAAACTAGGAAGATATATTCATATGCAGCCAAGCGTCTTCTCTTTACTTTTTGTAACAATTCCTAATGTGATTAAATATTAATGTTACATTAATATTAATACTACATAGACCCACTGGGATGTGCTTACATGATGAAGATAAAAGTTGCCCTTCCAAACGCGAAAGGCAAAAGCAGCATTTTCAAACTGAGCATCTCAGCAATTACACACCTTTTTTTTTTGTGAAAACACTAAAATTGAGGTATAATTTATACGTAGTAAAGTGCACACATCTCCTGGTTTCAGTTCAATTGCTTTTGTCGACTTTACACATCCGTATATTGTCAGTCATTTGAATGCCAGCAATGTGAGCTCTTTCTCATTATGGTTTGAAATTGACTAAAAACTAGTGAGGTTGAAAATCTTTCATTTGTATGTCTTTAGTGAGAGCATTCAAATCTTTCAACTCTTATTTTTTATAGAATTATTCATCTCTTTCTAGACTGGTATGAATTCTTTGTATATTCTGAATGGAAAGGCTTAAAATGCCATAAATATATATATAATTAAATTACACATTAAACATATCACCATCTGTTATTTTCACTTTTAACTGTCCTTTAAAGGGCCAAACTTACATTTTGATGAATTCTGTTTAAGTTTTAATTTTATGTGTGTATGCGTGTGTATGTGTGTGTGTGTGTGTGTGTGTGTGTGTGTGTAGTTTGTTTGTTTGTTTGTTTGTTTTGTTTTTCAAGACAGGATTTCTCTGTGTAGCTTTGCACCTTTCCTGGAACTCACTGTCTAGGCCATGTGGGCCTCAAACTCACAGAGATCCGCTTGCCTCTGCCTCCTGAGTGCTGGGATGAAAGGCACGCGCCACCACCGCCTGGCTTTATTTTATATTTAATCAGGTTTTGGTTTTTTACCCTATTTAAAAAATATCTTTGTCCCCAGTGTTGTGACCTGGGTTTGTCTGTCTGCCTGTTTTAGAGGCAGAGTCTCCAACTCCTGGAAATAAACCACCACCCAGTTCAGCCTGCCAAGTAGTTAGATCATATAGCATGTGATGTTCTTGCCCAGCTTCAAAATGTTTTCCTGTTGTAAATGCTTCATAGAGTTATCTCTTTTACGTAGTTATGTGGTCTACTGGTGTGAGATGAAGGCCAATGCTTGATTTCTCTTGCTCTCTCTCTTACTTTCTATATATAGATATCCAGTTGTTTCTGCATTCATGGTAAAGGTGGTCTTTCCTCCTTTGAATTACTTTGACATAATTCTTGAAATCGGTTAGCTCTTTTATTGGAAATGAATTGGGTCTATATGAGTACCATGGTCTCTTCCATTAATTCATGTAGATATTCCCCAACTGGACAATGACTTAGTTTTACAATGATGTAAAATGATACACCTACAGTAGAACTGTCCTTCAATTTTCTGTAATTCTATCTATTCCTAGTCTCCTGAAGAGTAGTATAATTCTCTCACCTGTGAATGGGCAGGAGCCAGCAGCACAATCCTGAGGTGAACAACTGACATTCTATACTGTGTGCTATGCAGCCAAACTGCAATATTCAGTATGTAAATTTAGTAGATGCATCTGCAATTTAGCTATTTTGTGGTTTTATTGGTAACTCCATTTAAGTAACACCAATGATGTAACCCCATGGAAGTCAACAGTCTGTACACATCTGTTTTAATCTGAACATCTATGTTGATTGCTATCAATTTTAACTTTTAACTCAAGTAGTTTAAGTCCTCCAAGGGTGAGTATGTGTGTGTGTGTCTGTGTGCGCGCGCGCACGCGGGCACATGCCTGTGTTGAAATCTCTAAGTCTATTTTCAGAGAAGTGCGTTTCTATATGGAGGTTGAGAATCTTCTTGTCATTTTCTATCAGCAAAGCCTGCTGGGATAGGATGAAGAAAACTGACAAGTTAATAAGACTGAAACTTCTGATTTGTGACCATGGGAGAATGCCTAGTTATTTAATTTCTTTCAAAATATTTTATAGCTATTGCATACAAGTCAGATACATGCTTTGTCTAATTTCTTCCCGGGTTTTTCCATTTCATTTTTCCTTAAAACTTCCATGATTTTTATTTTTTCATGACATAGATGTTTCTGTATGTTGATTGTATATCCTAAAATGCATATAAATTCACTTTATAGTCTTTTTTATAATTCACTTTTCTTAAAAGAATTTCTTTATATCTTCCTATGATGCTTATAAAACACCCTTCCATCTTCTTCTTTAATAACACTAGAAGGGACTTACAATATAGAAAGTTAAAAAGTGGACATCTTGACCTTGTGTATTTTGGTGTAAAAAAATTGAGAGTATTTTACCAAGAAAAATTATGTTATCTATAGCTAGTGCTGTTAGGTTTGTTTTATTTTGTTTATTTGTAGGGACCCTTTGTTAGGTAGAAGAAATTTCTTTTATACCTAGATTTACTGAGATATTTTTTCTGTTACTTTATTTGTTTTTCTTGGATAACTATTGACCTTATTAAACAATTTTTATGCATGTGTATTAGCCTCATGATAATATGGTAAAATGCATTGATGTCCCTATGTTAAAACAACCATACCTTGCTGAGCAAAGCCCTAATTGTATTTGGTTCACTAAAACTTTGTAAAAATACATGGTCTCTACCAGTAAGAGAAATATTGTTAAGGATTATGTTTTTAGAAATTATACTTTGCATTGTCTGTAGTTGGGGCATTCGGGTGACTCTGGTTTCCCAGGGGAATTTTAGGAAGAGCTTGCCTTTCCCAGAAAGAATTTGATAAAATGAATATTTTTTTTCTAAAGATTTTGCAGAATATACCACTGAAATCGTCTGAACATGTGGTGAGCTTCTGGGATTTGTACCTTCTAAAAAGTTGTTAATTTCATATGACTAGCAAATTGATTGCATAAAGTTGCTCACTTTATTCCCCTACTCATCTCCTAATGTCTGCATGGCCTGTAATGATAAATCTCTCTTAGTGTTGCTACTGACAACTGATAGCTTCATCTGCCCTCTGTTTCTTCATCAGTTTGGTTATAGCTTTTTCAATTTCTTTGATCTCTTCAAATAACTTTTTTGTTGTTGATGTTGTTTTCTTGATATTCTTACAGCAGGGAGTGTAGCACTGGGGTTTTTTTTTTGTTGTTTGTTTGTTTGTTTTGGTTTTGGTTTTTCGAGACAGGGTTTCTCTATGTAGCTCTGGCTGTCCTGGATCTCGTTCTGTAGACTGGGCTGGCCTGGAACCCACAGAGATCTGCCTGCCTCTGCCTCCCTGAGTGATGGAATTAAGGCGTGGGCCACCACCATCCGGTCATATCACTGATTTTTACAGTCTTACAGATGAAAGAACTTACTGCTACCAATTCTCTCTAACCAATGCTGTAGCTACATCTCACAAATTTCACTACGAAGTTCAAAGTACTTTCAATTATACTATGTAAACTTTTATCTGACCCATGCTTTATTTAGTCATGTGTTATTTAATTGGTGTAAATACATGAGAAGTTTCCAAACATGATTCTCATGTTGATTTTCCATTTACTCTTACTGTGAACATAGAAAATGTTTTCTAGGTCTAGGGTTTCAATCTCTTTGCATTCACTGAGACATGCGTTAAGAATACAATGTAAGTTGACAAATGTTTTCATACACTTGAAAAGATTGTGTACATTGCTGTTAAGTGTCTGCCATAGTTAGGGTTTCTATCCCTATGATAAAAAATGCCATAACCAATAGCAATTTGGGGAGGAAAAGGTTTATTTCCCTTCACAGATTGCATCCACTGTTGAGGGAAGTCAGGGCAGGAACTCAGGAAAGGAGCCTGGAGGCGCGAGCTCATACCAAAACCACAGAAGAATGTTGCTTACTGGCTTGCTTGCTCCTCATAGCTTGCTCAGCCTATTTTCTTGTTGAACCTGGGACCACCAGCCCAGGAATGGCACTGTCTACCTTTACACACCAACCATCAATCAAGAAAACACAGCACAGGCTTGTCTACAGGCCAGTCTGATGAGGGTGTTCTTTCAATTGAGGTCCCCTCTTCCAAAATGACTCCAGCTTGTGTCAAGTTGACATATAAGGAGCCAGCATAGTGTCCCATTAACATCTGTAATTACATTAAATAAGTAGCAAGTGTCATTCAAGCCCAGTACATTCTTACTGGTTACTCACCTTCCTCTCCTATTAATTACTGGAATGAGCTTCACTGTTTCCCAGGGTCAGTTTTTGTTTCATAGACTTTGAAGTTTTATTATTAAGCACACATACAATTAAAAATGCTACATTTGCTAATTTGATAGCTTTATCAGTAAGAAATGTGTGTGTGTATTTAATTCTTAGTCTAGAGAAATGCCTCACCAGTTAGCAGTGCATACTGCTCTTGAAAAGACCAGAAATTCATTTCCCAGTACCCATGTTACAACCACCTGTAACTCCAGCTCCAAGAGAGATGACACCTGTGGCTTCTGTGGGCACCTGCACCCGCATGCACAACCACACTTGCACTAGCACACTTGTACACCTGTGTGTGCATGTATGCACATGCATGCATGCACATAATTTAAAAATAATAAAATTAAAATCTTAAAAAAGCATTTTTAGTTTCTTAAAAATTTTACCTATATATTATTTCTAATATTGTCATTTCTTTGTATAATATATTCAAATTTTTGATAGTATTTTTCTTCATCCTTGAAAGTTTACTTTCAAATTTTTGTAAAGAAAGTGGGCTAGCAATAAATTATCTTAATTTTAAATGGATGGAAAAGACCTTATTGTACTTTGTTTTTGAGCTATTCATTGACTGAATATCAAATTGTGAGCTTTTATTTTTCATTTCAGTAAAGCCATTCCCTCATTTTCTTCTGACTTAAATGGTTCCCAATGACAAGTACATTGTCAGTCTTCCGCATTGACTCATTATTTTCCTCTGGCTGATTTTAGGATTTTTTTCCCTTTAATGATTCCAGCAATTAAATTAGAATGTGCCTTGTGATTTCTTCATTTTTCTTCTGCTTGAGTTAATTTTGAGCTCATTTGGCCCTGCTACAAAGACAACTTACTAAAAACTGTACCCAATGACCTGTGCAAAAAAAAATCTCCAGTTGTTAGACACAGCAGTTGGTATCTGAGTCTACGTGAGTGCTGGGGATAATTCCAACTGCTCCATCGCATGATGTAATGATTCTTTCTAATTACTCAGTTAGCTTCCTTACATGCAGATTATTTTTCAACCAAGCTTGAGAGGACCCCTTTGCAGCCTTTTCAATAGACCTGCACTGGGGAGGTAGGAACAGAGGTTGTTGGGAGGTGACAGATGATGACAATAGATATATAGATGATAGACAATGATAGATGTTGATAGATGATATATGTATGATAGATAGATAGATAGATAGATAGATAGATAGATAGATAGATAGATAGATAGATAGATGAGATAGGTAGACGGGTGGATGGATAGATAGATAGATAGATAGATAGATAGATAGATAGATAGATAGATAGATAGATAGATAGATGTGTGAGATTGGTAGATAGGTGGATAGATAGATAAATAGATAGATAGAGGAGATAGGTAGACAGATGATAGATAGATAGATAGATAGATAGATAGATAGATAGATAGATAGATAGACGATAGATACCATAGAACTTTACAATTTTCTTTTAGCAAATTGTTTCATTTGGTAGATTGAAATCACATTCACTAATCAAGTGCTCTATAGTCCAAAATTACCTATTCCTCTCTCCAATCAAAATTTCTCTTCCCTCTCCGGTGGGAAGAGGGGGCTAGTCTAGATGAAATACAAAATGGCACAGAAGAGATTAAGAGGGCTGTCTCTGGAGTCAAACCCCCATGGTCCCTTTCTGAGGCTTTTTCCTTCAGAATGCAAGGAAAGCAAGTCTCTTAGTCACTCTGAGTCTTGATGTTTCTATTTTCAAAGTGAAAAATCATTAAAGTTGCTGTTGGGAGACAGTATAAGGAGTGAATATTTCCCACTCAAAGAATTTTGCATAGAAAAATATTAGAACTGCTGTTTGATGCTAACGTTTTTGTTCACTACTATGTGACTGATAAAGCCCTTGACACTTTTAAAGAATGAGTTTACAGATTGGAGGGATATTTGTTGGCTCAGATAAACCTCACTTTGATCAAGTTAGTGTTTCATTTTCCTTTGTATTCCACTTCAACAGCATGAATGGAAACAAACATTATTTGGAAGGTCAAGAACTTCTGTGTATCACACTGCTGAGGGCTCCTGAGTCCACATTCAGGTTTACTGAATTACTGGAAGGACTGACAGCATGTAGTAGTCACAAACTAATTATGGTAAAAGAATACATAACAGACTCAAGACAAGCCTCCAAGATTGGATGGAGCCTGCCAATCATTCTTCATTGCCCCACCTTTGAATTGTGATATGGGTACAATGTGGTCAGCAAAGAAGCTCATTGGAGACTCCATGCTCAGGATTTGTACTGCAGCCTAAAAACGGGTATTCTCTGCCTCATATCCAACAAAACTCCAGATTCCTGAAGGAAAACAGGCTCAACATTAACTATGTTTATATAAACACCTTAAGGAGTCAGCAAAGTGGCATACTCATTTCAACTGAGAAAAGTTTTATAGAATTGTAAGGATGTTTTTGCCTGTAACATTGCCAAGCCTCTGCCTCGCAGCAGGTTTTTCTAGAGGAAATGGTTGAAGCCCTGCCATGTTGACTTTGCCTACTCATCTGCAGGCTTTTAGCTCTGCTCATTATGGCTTCCTACCTCACTCCTAATTCCCCCGAAGTTCCAACAGTCTCAATTACCAGGTGAAGAAAGGGAAGGAAGCCTTCATTTTGAAATTAGCAACAACTGCAGATTATATTTTTAAGCTTGGTATTTTGGAAATTAAAAGCTCACATGCTTAAACAACTTTATAGGTTCAATCCAAAGCTCAAAAACTTAAAATCTTCTCCTTAAAATAATTAATTTATCAAAATGTACATTTATTTGTAGGAATGTAATGTCAGAATCCAGCCTTTGTGTGGGCCATGCTATCTGGGGTAGCCTCCTCTCAGGGATACCCACCAGCACCCTATTAAGACCTTGTTCTTGAGTCTCTAGCTAACAGACTTCCAGATGCCAGGCTCTCTCCCCTGGGAACTGAGTTAACATGGAAGTATAAGTATTGTAGTCACATCCTGCTCCCCACCTCCTTCTCTGCCTCCTTTTTGGAAACTAAACAGTCTGGCTACAACTTTGTACTGTGAAGCGCCCCCCCCCCATTCATGGACAGGTATAACAAGAGATCTCACTTCTGCCACATGGTCCCTCTCTCAGAGACCCCACTATGCTGCCAGTCTCTAGAGCTAGCGCCCCGTCATGCTCTGTCTAGCCATAGCATTCATGACTTCTCTAATAAACTCCTTAGTCCCTAGTAAACTGCTTCAGTGTCCTTTTGAACACCACTAAAGTCTCCCAGTGTTTTAATTATTGAAAACATTATAAATTGATACAATAACCTCATTTTTCTGTATATATGCACTCTACTGCTTGGGTTATTTTAATTATTTACTACCTTTTACTTTAAGTTTCAACATTTCTATCTTTTAATGTATATTTTAAGGCTCTGTTTTTTCCTCTAAATACCATTTTAGCTTTTCCCTGATTCCATCCACTATGTAGTTTTTGATCAGTTTAATTTTGTCATTTTGTAATGTTTTTATGATTCTTCTTAAATCTACGAAGTATTTAAACACCTGAGTTTTAAGCATTTGTTTAAACAGAATAGTAAAGTGCTTTTATAATTTCTAATTAATTACAAAGTGATCAGACAGTGTGTTCCCTAATTGTTACTTTTCTGACTCTCCTAGTACTGTACTAGGAATCGCTTCACACCCGAATATGATGTCAGGTCATCTTCATCTGCAACTTGCAACTTTGGAAGCACCAGACTGCTGGTCATCATCTGGAAGAGCCGAGCTGGTCCACCTGGAATGTTACCCTGTTCTTTCAGAATTTTTGACTTCTTTGTGGATTCATCCCGTCTTGTTCACCACCAACCAGCATCTCTGAGTCCTTCTGAATAAAACATGCCTGCCTGCTACCCATTCTCTTATGGTTGTGCTTCCCCCTTATTACCTATGTATTTGGGTTTTTTTGTTTGTTTTGTTTTGTGATGGGGTCTTCCTATGTATTCCAGGCTGACCTCAAACTTATGGTCCTCCTGCCTCAGCTTCCTGGGTGTTGGGCTTACAGGCATGTGATGTCATACTGTCATACTCAGCAAACCTCCCTCTCTTGTAACATTGGTTTCTCATGTAAAGTTTCTTTCTAGTGTGTGCACAGAGCACTTGTGTCTGGATCACCTGAAGGACTCTTGGAAAGTACAGGCTTATGTTTTTCTCAAGAGCATTTTAATTAGAATCTCAAACCTGCTGTTAGAATGAGTAGAATTCTGAATATAGAGCTACAAATATCACTGTCAGTTTTGTGGACATTCAAGTTGATGTCTTCTTACTGTTATTTATTTTATTTTTATAATCATGTCCTCAGAATCCAACATCAAATCAGTTGATGCTAATGAATAAAAGAAATAATAGAGGCCATACAAATGACTTAGCGGTTAAAAGCATATATTCTCTTGCAGAGGAGCCAAATTCTATTCCCAGCGTCCTCACTGGGCAGCTCTCTACTACTTTCAATTCTAACTCGAGGGGGATCTGATGCACCTGGCCTTTATAGGCACCTACACTCAGATGTACACACACACACACACACACACACACACATATTAATAAAACCAATCCTAGCAGTTGCCCATGTGGCACAGTTTCAGGGGAGGCTAATTCTTCAACACAGCATTAGGTCTGAGCAATTCTACTAGCGTTTAGTGCCCTGCCTAAAATGTTAACAGTTCTGTAAGGTTTAGTTGGTCAAATCTATTATTATTAATATATTCATGACTTCAGAGTATTTGAATTGCCAAGGTCCATTTAACATAGACAAGTCACCTGTCATTACCCAGACCTTGTATCTGAAGCTGCTTGGCAAGGTGTTCAGCAGGAAGAAGACAATATTGGAATCAGAGTCTTTGCGACATTCAGTAAGGAAGGAAAGAAAGAGTGCAAGTTTTCTGAAGAGAAACTGAGGTGACGAAACAACAAGATGAGCTATAACTTCGGTCTCATGGTTTGTCAGGATGGTGTAGTACATAGACCTATGCAGAAGATGCAAGTGAGCGGAGAAAGCACACTCAGATTCACTCACTAGAACAGATACCAGTCATACAAGGAACTCAAGTTCAAATTAAGACAGCTGAAGGTGGAAACTTCCTAGTGTAGGTTTGCCTGTATTTTGCTCTATATATAAACAACAGAATGACAGTCACATATGGCCATTGATGTTGAGACTAAAAAGAAATAGTTTAAACCACATCTTTTCTCTTGATTCAGACTAATGCAAGTTTCCTGCAGGCCCAGATTGAGTTACATAATATACTGATTCAGTAGAGATGTTTATTATTATTAATTGCTATTACTACTACTACTACTACTACTATTATTATTATTATTATTTATGATATTATGAATTATTTATGATGGGTTATTAGACCCATGGTCTTAAACATACCAGGGCAATGACTTATCACTAAGCTCTATGTCCAAGGTTTTATTTTATTTTATCTTTTGAGACAGAGCTTAACTAACTTGCCCAGGCTGGCCTCAAACTCTCTCTGTAACTCAGGCAGTCTTTTAACTTGCAGTTCTCTTGCCTCAACCTCCCTGGGCTGGGATTACAATCCTTCACCAACGGGCCCCCGCTATTATTTATTTATTTATTTATTTATTTATTTTTTTAAATGACTCTAAATTGTTCTTTTGCTTCCCTCCCAAATCCACCACCAGATGGCAGTAAATGCACCGGCTATTCACTGAAAAATTGGCAACAACTTGCTGAATTACAACCAGGTTTGTTTCCAAGTGGTTTGTAGGGATACATTTTCATTGGCAGAAAGAAAAACTTGCACACACAAAAAAAGTAGGTTGAATATTTTGTATGCTAATTGAAAGATATAATCATAAGACCAGTGACAAAGAAGAACCAAAATAGAAAATGTTTCACACTGGGTTTGGGAGAGAAAAAAATAGATAAATTGAATCAATAAAAATGAAAAGGCCAAATCAGCTGAATGGTTGAAACCATTTCAATTGAGTGAGTCCTTCCATTCAATGCTTGGTGAAGTCTGATGTTGTTTTGAACCATTTTCACAGATTCACTGGCCAGTAGTTTCCTTTCTCTACGGTATAAATAATACACTTGGGATAAAAATGGCAAAACCTACCAAGTCTTCCAAAATGCTGTCTGTATCTTCAGTACCCTTAAACTTACTGAAACTAGTCAAGGCAAACGTTGATGTTACATCTCGATATAGCAGCACACAGGAATTTCTCTGAGATTAATCTGAACAAACAGAATTCAAGGCTGTCAATGTGGACCAGTGCTGTCACAGATTCCAGTGAGCAGAAGAGCACGCAGAGCAGAGATAGATGCTGTGGTCCATGGTCATTGATGGAAACACAGCAGATACATTAGCTTTGGGTGTGTGACTTTAAAAGAGACTGGGAAACTAAGGAGCATCTTAGGAACAGGAACAGGAATGGCATCTGCCACAAGTAACCATAAAAGTTGAATCTGTAGAAAGGACATAGAATGAGAAAGCTGTGTGTGCATATGGGAACAACCATTATGTGAGAAAGAAGTGACATAAGAAAGCAGCAGAATAAGGCAGTGATTGAAATCTACAATAGGCTATAGAAATGTAGTCCAGAGGCCTTTCATTCTCAGTTCTTACAACATCCATGACTGAGATACAACATTGCAGCTCCCGCTATAAGCAACTAGAAATGCAACTCAAGTCATCACTGAAAAGAATGTCAGAAGTAACAGAAAAGAAGCAAGCCAGAAAAATCTCCATGGGCCAGAAATGAAGAGGAAAAGGATACAAACTAGGGTAGGGATGGAGAGCGATGCTATGAGAATGAGAAATGGATTCCCATTGGCCATCCCACCACGATGCTCAATGGCTTTCACTAAGGCAGTCTCAAAATTTAAGACCATCTTAGCTGAAGAGAGCCAGGGAGTTGGAGGAGCTGGGACAGAATCTCTAACATAATACAGAAACTTGAATTGGCACTTAATAAACAGAAACTTAAAAAAACAGACAGCAACAACACTCTGCCATCAAGATGCAGAGAAATTTGTCTCTGCAAAGAAAGTCACCTGAAACTCAGCCTTCACCCCCACTGACAAGTATCCAGGGTACTGGAAGGTACACTGCATGATGCTAGAGAAAGGTAAACTCCAACCCTGCTACAAAATCCATGATCTATAGTGTCAACTTGCCTACAAGACACACTGTTGCAGTAGTGGCACAAGCTTGTGGGAGTAACCAACCAATCCCTGATTGCATCTATAGTCCACTGCATGAGACAGTTAAAGCATGCACGAGCAACTGTTGTCAGAGATTTCTGGCTTCACCTTGTTAATGTTAAGTGAGTCTCCCAGATACCCTCTCTTACCATGTTTACACATTTTTTAACCTTGGCCAGACAGCTGCTTTCACAATGACCAGTCATGTTCTACATAATACTTTCTTACTTTTCACTTGGCCTATGACTCATTGTAAATTGGACTGGAAAAATTACAAGGGGTTTAATCTTTCTCAGCCAGTATTTCCAAAAATGCTGGTCCAAATAGTGAAATATCTGGATGAAAATAATGGTTGGTGAGGAGTATAGATGCCCCTCCTCCCCATCTCCTCTGGCTGTCTCCAAGTAGCTAAGAGCTTGGCTGAGACAAAAGAAGGAGACTATCCAACATCAAGATGGAATGTCCCTCAAACCAGTGGCAAGTCTTTCCTTCCTGGAAAGATACCAGCAATGGCTGAAGGGGCATCTTCCAAATTTATTTTAAAAGATTCCTGTAGAAGTTCAGGCCAGAAAGTATAGTTTTAGACACTGTGTCCTGGCAGATATTGCACATTCTTTCTAGAACATTTGTGACAGATGAGCTGATCGGATCATGCTCCCAGTGGTCATGGTGAGATTAGCATGGTCTAGTAAATAACTAAAGTGATGCCGTAAGCAGAACAAAGGTTTGGATATTCAAAGCCAGAGTCTGTGCATGGAGGAATTCTGCCCTTGGTTTAAATCAGTGTCCCACACTAAGTGAGTGTGCAAATGTCCACAGCTTAGTCATTTAACCACTTCATGGAGAAGGCATTACAGAATTACATGAACCCAATTTATACTTGAAAACTGGCACAACATTTAAGTTGACTATTTGAAAAACAAGTGAAAGTAAATGCTTGTTAATAGGTCATGTACTACGTGTTGTAGGGCATGATCATTTTTAGGTTTTTCTTCAAAGAGCACTTCCCAACATAGGCAATGAAAACATAATTTGCTCGAGGGGATCCATTTTATTACAGTTAGGAACACCCACTAATACGAAATGAGGGCATTCAGATGTTGAGGTTTGATAACAAATTAGTGATTGATTCGATTTTTACAAAATGGGATTTCTCTATCAGGCTATTTGAAGTTTGCAAAAGTCACCTTACTATAATAAACCTGGTTGCGCCACTTTGTTCAAACGCTGAACATTTTTATAGCTGATCTTAGTTTTGGCAAATCATCAACTAGCTCTCAGCAGACTTATTAATAGAATTTTGCTGTGGAAAAAAAATGAATGGGGTTATATACAACGAGTTGGTAGCAGGATGAGTGGAAAACAATATGAGGATAACAGAATCTTTTCACCAAAGAAATGGAGCCTTTCATATCCTTGGCAAATGAGAGTTCATCTTTGTTTTTTTAAATAGTGCTAGCTAGTTTTATCATTAATTTTCAGTCAGGTGAACAAAAAGAGTGGACCCAAATGTCGACAGCAAGAATCGAGGGTAATGGTGAAGAGTGAAGGGAAAGAACATCACCAGCCACCACTTCTGTGACTAATGGACTCACTAGTTGTCCTGGGAAATGTCGCTGTAATGACGTGGATAAGTCCACGTAATGACAATAAGTGAGCTGGAGGTAGGGAGATGGGGCTGGGGAAGAGGATACTCTACTGAAAGATGCTTTATCTGAAAATACCATAGTGATATATAATGATATTGCATGTGCTAATTAAAAACAATTAAGTGAATGATTTCCTGAGTAACAAAGATAAGATTTCACTCCAGGTTCTATTTTTGCAAGCATTCAATACATGCTTATTGAATAAATGCACGAGTTATTTATTATGCTTTAAAACTTGTCATTACAATTAAAACAGGAAATACTTGGACAAAGATGGCCAAGAAAAAGAAGAGTTCAAAGGTTTACTAATAGAAACTGAAAAAAAAAAATTGAAACCCAAAAGGAATATTTTTCAGCATCACTAGGTATTGTAAGAAAGACCATGATGTGAGAGAGAAGAAAAAAGAAATAAAATTCTTCATTTATATTCAGATTGTTTACAAAAATTACTTCAAGGTTATTACTGTTCTCTCCTCTCAAACTAGAATGACCTTAAGATAATACCCTTTTAGTTTCAGGCTCTAAGAATCCATAGCTCATTCCACTCAAGAAAATGTGAATAAATAAAATATATTTATGCATTATTTTCAGAAAACTATGAATTAGGCCTCACTTTTTTTTTAAAAAAAAAGTTTCACTATGCAGCCTGGCCTAGCCCTAAATTGTCAATCCTCCTGCCTCAGTCTCCTGACTGCTGGATTACAGACATGTGCCACTATGTCCAGCTAAATTTAGACTCTTTAATAAAGAAACCAGTGTTTTAAAAATAATAGCATATGCTAATTGAAAACAAGTCACCTTACCATGATTAGAAAAGCAATTTATAAAGCTTTTATAGATAATAAAATTTTATGCAATTTCTGTCTTCTTTTTTTCTAAATGTCTATCCTGTCTAATCAGTCTTATTTATACACAGCACTGTTTTTTGGGGGGGCTGTTTTGTTTTGTTTGGGGTGGTTTCATTTGCTTCTTTTTCTGCATGCAGTACTAGGAATCAAACGCAGGCCACAAGCATGCCGAGCAAGCATTCTCCTGCTGGGCTCCATAGGCATCCCTATTCATTACTGTATCTTAGCCATGCAAACTCAAACAATTTGAAGACACAAGATAATAAGTGAAATACAGTATTTTTATACCATCTGTCTATATCTTCTCATTTTGAGATTTTTCTTGGCTTTCTTTGTGTTAGCATAACAGAATATTACATGGAAAGGAAACGTATCTCTTACAGTGTGGGGGCTGAAAAGTCCAAGGTTGAGGTGCTGATCTTTGAGAAGGGTTGTCTATTTGCATTATCCCATTGTAGAAGGCAGGAGGTCCTGGGTGTCTAAGAGAGAAACAGATCAAGCTCTTTTATAATCATCATTAACTTGGGCATGAAAGTGGTTGCACTTCATGACCTAAATACATTCTCATAGACCCCACCTCCTAACTCTGTACTATTGGGGATTTAATTGTCATATATGTTTGGGGACGAGGGCATACTCAAGCCATAGCTCCATTTTTTTTAATGCCATATTAACTAGACCATCGGAGAAAAGAGTCAGTGGACTTGGAAATTGAAAGCATGTCTTCTCTGAGGATAGAAGGCAAGGAGACACGGAACCAGGCTGTGTTAACTGAATCAAAATATCAATTTTAGAAATACTTAACAATCAAACTGAAAACTTAGAGTAAAAGAAATATTTTTCATATTCACAACTCGTAAAACATTACCAAAATGGCCAGTGGCCAGCTTGCATCTTATTTATAATACTTCAGCTGTCCAGAGCTGACACTAATGTTTTCAAGGTAGACGTGAACAATCTGGAACCTGGCTCATTCTCTGTGCATTCTGACCTAAACAAATTAGCACAATACAACTCATGCTTGTACCCTACCCAAAATAACCCCAAATGTTGACCCTGTTTATTTTTATTACAAGTTCAAATTTTCTTTCCTTTTCAATTACTGTTGGGGGAAAAAAAAAACAGTAATTTCCCTTTGTCAGTGTTTAAAACACAGCTGTTATTATTGTGCTAAGTATCCTCAAGTTATCACCTCACTGACCATCCCTCCACACTGCTAACAGGTCCTTACCCTGGACACAGTCAACGATTGTTATTGATCAGGCGATTTTCAGCCCGTTTTTCTCCCACAATGAATGCTGAAGATTGGGTTTAGCCTGTCAAATACTTTGTATCTTATAGGGAAACTGATTTGGTTTTAGTGGGGTTGGTCCTACTTATCTTACTAAGCAGGTTGACGTTTGGACTTTAATCTAGAAATTTGTTTAGTCCTCACTTCATTGTTCACATGTCAAACTAGGATCCAAGGACTCTCAAATGGAATTAGAAGGGTAACTCTGCCAGCTACACACTTCCTACCAGTTAAGAGGAAGACAAGAAAGATCTTTTGGTGGTCCATTCCATTTTACAGACTGAAGAATACAGCAGGGTGGCCCTCAGAAAGACAGAGGGGAAATTTGGAGAAGCAATGTAGGTTAAACCATTGTCTCTTGTTGAGAGGAAGTAAGAGCAGGGGAGAAGTAACAGGCATTGTAGAACTCCGAGACATGGAAAAACACCTTAGGTTCTAGTTACCCTATCTTACAACAACTTTTCATATTTACCCCATGTATTTGCATGCAGCGTTCAAGAACGTGTGTTAATGACAGGGTATGAGACAAAGTGAAGGTTGTAGGGGACAGGTCAAGAGACTTTGGGCTTGGCCCAAGTCTGTGACTAATTTTCCTGGCTGACTTTGAGCAGCCTCCAGATTGTCTATGGACCTTATTTCCTCATACATTGGTAAACATTATATATATCATCTGGTAGGGTCCTTTCCATCTACAGAACTCCATGATTCTAGAACACTGTGGGGTTTTCATAACTTAGGTTTCTTTTTCTGTTATTTGCTCATCATCTCTCTGCTTAGAGTGTCTTAAATTACTATCTACACCTGTCCACCTGCTAGGATTGGAACTGTCACATATCCTGTGCACACAGATCTTGGGAGTTCCAAGATACATGCAGTATAATGTTCCAAACTCTGCTGCACACAGATGTGACATCGGTGTATAAAATGGCAGGAGGCTAACAACAATTGAGTTTAGAATACTGTCAGTTTATAAACCAAATCCAATTATTTTAGGAAACAATATGGACTCTACATTATTTTCCTATCATCCACGTGACATAGCAACTCTAGGGAATGAAATAAACATCTCAGATCACTCAAACAATGGGTGTATAGTTTCCATTCACCTGGTCTTCTTGCTCCTCAGTGATGCAAACACTGCCCTCAATGTTATAAGTTATGGCAGGTCTGTTCACGGAGGAGGAAGCTAGCATAGAATTACCCTTCAGAATGAGCTTTATGAGGAGAGAGAACCTGATGAACAAGAGGTGGGGGTTATGAGTGGCACAAGATAAGAATACTATAGACATTTATTGTGAGAACATGAGGAGTGAGAGCTTGAAGTGAAAGCATAGGAAAGATAGTCATTATGTATGGATGGATGGGGCTCAAAGGAGAAAGACTTCAGAGAAATCCTCTAACAAAGGGGATTTTCTGACCTTTATGAGTTTTCAGAGGCTTGTGGGAAGTTCCACACTATGCTATTTAGTCCTGCATGGACTGAATGCCCAGGGATTGGTTACTGGGCTAGACCATTAGCTTAGACAACCACAAATGAGAGAGAGAGAGAGAGAGAGAGAGAGAGAGAGAGAGAGAGAGAGAGAATCCAAGTCTGATATCTGAGAGAGAAGAGCAGCTAGAGGGCCTGTGGTCTGACTGTTGCCATTCCAATGTAAGAATGAAAGCTTGAAGAAACACATTGACACTGTAGTCCCATGTTATTTTGCATCTGGTGATTAGTGGAGGAAGCCTGTGAGTCTGTGCTGGTCATCAAAGATTTTTTTTCAAACATACTTTTTTTTTTTTTTTTTTCTTAAGGCTGGTCCTCACCATGAAGACCACACTTCACTCTGAATACTGCTTGTGCCTCTAACTCTTGCTTGTCCTGCTTCAGCCTTGCAAGTGCTGGGATTAGATGCCCAAATACTTTTCAAATGAAATTATATAAAGCCCTGTGATGGGAAGAGGAGTGGAGAGAGGCATCAAACTTCACATAGAAAAGAAAGCTTGCTTTGGTTTGAGTGTGAAATAGTTCCCATAGGCTCCTGAGTTTGAACCCTTGGTCCCTGTCTGGTGGTGCTACTTGGGCAGCTATGGAACCATGAGGAGGTGAAGCCTTGCTACAGGAAGTATGTCACTAGGGGCGGACGTTGAGGATTCATAGCCTGGTCCCACTTCCTCTTCTCTCTCTGCTCCCTTGCTCCTGCTTCCATGCCTTCCTACCATGATGAACTGTATCTCTCTGGAATTGCAAACCAAGTAAACCTTTTCTCCCTGTCCAGCTTGGGTTTGATGTCCACCTGGCACAACTGAACGTTATCTGAGAAAAGGAAACCACAATTGAAATAATGCCTCTGTAAGATTGGCTTATAGGCAAGCCTATGGGGTAATTTCTTAATCAGCAGTTGATATGGAAAGGCCTAGCCCACTGTGGACAGTGTCACCCCTGGGAAAGTGTTCTTAAGGTATACAAGAAAGCAGGCTGACTTTGGAAATCAATATGGCAATTTCTCAGAAAACTGAGAATCAATCTACCTCAAGACCCAGCCATACCACTCTTGGGCATATACCCAAAGGATGTTCTATCATACCACAAGGACCCTTGCTCAATTATGCTCACCGCAGCACTGTTCATAGTAGCCAGAACCTGGAAACAGCCTAGGTGCCCCTCAACTGAAGAATGGATAAAGAAAATGTGGTACATTTACACAATGGAGTATTACTCAGTGGTAAAAAAACAAACAAACAAACAAACAAAAAAAAAACAATGAAATCATGAAATTTGCAGGCAAATGGATGGAACTAGAAAAAATCATCCTGAGTGAGGTAACCCAGATCTAGAAAGACAAACATGGTATGTACTCAGTCATAAGTGGATAGTAGCAGTAAAGAATATCCAGGCTACAATCCACAGCCCCAGAGAAGCTAGGTAACAAGGAGGGCCCAAAGAGGGATGCATGAATTTCCCTGGGAAGGGGAAATAAATGAGATCTCCTGGGTAAACTAGAGGCAGGGGATGGGGTGGGATGAGGGGATATGGGGATGGGGGGATGGGAACATGAGGGATTCAGTTGAGCGAATTGGGAATGGGATAGAGGGAGAGAATAATGAAAGAGATATCTTTATGGGGGGAATATTAGGGTTAAGGGAGAAACTTAGTTCCAGAGAAACTCCCAGGAATCCACAAGGATGACCCCCGCTAAGACTTCTAGCAACGGTGGAGAGGGTGCCTGAACTGGCCTTCTCCTGTAATCAGATTGATGACTACCCTAATTGTCATTAGAGAGCCTTCATCCAGTAACTGATGGGTACAGATGCAGAGATCCACAGCCAAGCACTGGGATGAGCTCCAGATGCCCTGTTGAAGAGAGGGAAGAGGGACTATAGGAGTTAAGGGTCAAGGTCATGACAGGGGAACCCACAGAGACAGCTGACCTGAGCATTGGGAGCTCACAAACTCTGGACTGACAGCTAGGGAGTCTGCATGGGACTGACCTAGGCCCTCTGCATGTGTGTGTAACAGTTGTATAGCTTAGTCTGTGGGGCTAGCAGTGGGATCAGGACCAGTCTCTGGCGCTTGAGCTAGCCTTTGGGAACCTATTCCCCATGCTGGGTTGTCTCGACCAGCCTTGATGTAGAGGGGAGGAGCTTGGTCCTGCCTCAACTTGATGTGCCATGCTTTGTTGACTCCCATGGGAGGCCTGCCCTTTTCTGAATGGAGATGGCTGAAGAGTGGATAGGGTGAGGGAGTAAATGGGAGGTGGGGAGAGGGAACAGGAGGAGAGGAGGGAGGGAAAACTGTGGTCGGTATTTAAAATAAATGAAAAAATGTAATAAAAAATAAAAGTAAATAAAAAGAAGTTAGATTTAGAAAGAAAGGAAGGAAGGAAGGAAGGAAAAGAAAGAAAGAGAGAAAGAAAGAAAGAAAGAAAGAAAGAAAGAAAGAAAGAAAGAAAGAAAGAAAGAAAGAAAGAGAGAGAGAGAGAGAGAAAGAAAGGAAGGAAGGAAGGAAGGAAGGAAGGAAGAAAGAAAGAAAGAAAGAAAGAAAGAAAGAAAGAAAGAAAGAAAGAAAGAAAGAAAGAAGAAAGAAAGCAGGTTGAACAAGTTGTGATGAGCAAGCCAGTAATCAGTGTTCCTCCAAGGCTTCTGTTTCAATTTCTGTCTCCAGGTCCCCACCCTGACTTCCTTGGATAATGGACTGTGATATGGAACTATAAGTTGAAATAAACCCTTTCCTCCCTAAGGGTTTTTGGTCAAGTTGTTTTATCACAGCAATAGACAGCCTCTTGTAGAAAGAGTAGAAACCCCTCTCCATCAGGTCTTGCCATAACAAACAGCATGTCTCAGAAAAGCTCTGTGATCTCCAAATGCAGGAGAAGGTGGGTGCTGTTTAAAAACTTAAAAGAGTCATGACCTGGGGTCCAAGGACTTTTTGAACCTAGATCTTCTCCCATGCTCAGGGGTACACCCCCCCCTTTTTTGGTTTGAGAAACTGTCTCTGTTTCTATCACTATTCACGTGTCCCTTGTTTGAATCTTTCTTTATGACTCCCTTTAGAGTTACAGAATTGTAAAGGAAACTGTTGAGACTGCCTCATGGCTAAAGGCACTTGCTGCCAAGCCTGGCAACCTGAGTCTGCGCCCCAGAACCCGTATGGTAGAGGGAGAGAACTGACTTCGACAGGTTGTCTCCTGACCTTCACCCATACCCCCCCCCACACATTTCAAAGAAAAAAGAAAGAGAATCAACATCCCCACAAAGTCTCTTCCCTAATCACGGAGGGAGGAGTGAAGCTGCATGGACATTTTTAAAAATAACCCCACAAAAGAGACACCCCAAAGAATATGGCCTTGCTTGGCAAATGTGTATTTAGGCATCACTCAGCACCTGGATAGGCTCCCCCCCCCCCCCCACACACTGTTTCAGATGGATTTTTGCCAAAAGATTGATTTTCTCTAAGAAGAGCCAAAAAGACAACACACCAAGCTAGAATGAGGTAAGAAACGCCTCTAAGACCTTCATTTGTACTAAATTGGTCACAAGGAAGCAAATGTTGCTTTAAAAGCTTTTCGCAGAGCAGCTCATCCCAGCTAGCGCCAAGATGGAGATAATCGCCTCCAGCTGACCTCTAATTACCTAGTTTGGATTGGAGCCACACAGATTATGTGCCGCCAAATGGATTTCACTGGAATTCAGATTTTCTAAAAATAAAGCAGCCGACGACCAAGAGCAAGGGCCGGTCTCCCTAGATGAATCATCCCGAAGACTAAACTTAGCAAGAGGGTAGTGCCCGCCTGCCAGGGCACTTGCTGTCTTGTTCTCATGGGTAGGAAACGTTGTCTTCTTCTAATATCCTTGAAAACCAGCCGTTGTGTTGAAAGCCACATGCGTCTGGGAGACAGAAAGATAGCTTTCTGAGGAAAAAGCTGGCCCTCCAGCCGGGAGCTAGCGCCATGATGACAGCAAGTGGTGCCCACGGCAGACAAGACAGCTCAATAACACTGAGCCAAGATGGAAAAACACATCACTAATTCACACACACAAAAAAAACCGTTACCCACCAGACAGATGACAGCTTTCACCGACTTGCCGCTGTGAGTGAAGACTATAAATATCAAATCAGCTGTGAGGGGAGGTCACACCGTGGGGGGAGGGACTCAGTCCTTGCCCAATGTCCTTACCCCAGCGATAATTAAAAGGACAAAGTAGTGTGGAGGAAAGTATGAAGTGATAACTAATTGACAGTTCTATCTTCCCTGCTGGGTGAATTGGGACGGTGTACCTAACGCTCCCGAGCCTCAGTTTTTCTGTCAGCAAAACAGAGGAAAAGAAATGTTAGGGTAATAGTGCCACTCTTACACAAGAAGGTTTTTTTGTGAACTGAAGTCAGTATACGTTTGTATGTGGAAGACACAAACGCTTACTGAAGACTTGAAGTGTTGCATATTTGAGCTGCTCATAACTGCCTTCCCTCATCCTCACTTCCTGTCATTCCTTCTTCCTTGGTGTGCACAGCACAGAAGCATTTATCAGGGCTTTTAGCAGAGTACAGTTAGAAAAATAATGTTCATCCTAGAGCAAGGTTAGAGAGGCTTGACAGATGAATGCAACATATCTAAACGGTATTTCTAATGGAGTACTCAAAAATGTGTACCGCCTCCCTTTGTTCCTGTCCCCACGTGATACTTGTCCAAATAAAGGGAAATGAACATATTAGATGAACAGGTGTTTGGTTAGAGATGAGGGAAGGAAAAGTCTCTCAGCTTGGTACACTGCCATTCCATTAATTGAACACAACACAACACACCTTACCTGCTGACCTAAATACCTCTCTCCAATGATGGCCACCTCCTGTGCATAATTATGCTTTGCTTTTGAGCTGAGGTTGG
>CABHPQ010149693.1:0-12635 GCA_902168405.1 Peromyscus aztecus
TAAGTAATAAAACAACAGATGTTTGGTCATGGTTCTAAAACAGAGGGTCTAACAGTATATTCCTCTTATCAACAGGCTTATTAAATGCATCAGCTCATGTACTCTTTCTATCAACCCTACTCTCCACTGTGTTGCCAGCTCTGTCTTTGAAGTACCCTCTGGATAGCTTATGTCTCCCTAAGAAAAACTTGGTCTAGCCAAAGTCCTATAATTAAATCTTATGGGCCTGATTAGGGGATATGCCCTTAGTTAGACGTAGGGTTAGAATCAACTATAGCAAGTGACATGAAAAGAGAGGGTGGAATGGCCATGAGACAAAAATGCCTTAATGGCTTTTAGCAATTTAAGGGGAGAAGATAATGAAAAGTCATCCATAAAAGATGCTCATTATGCATATATTTTCATACTCATTTCACATGAGGAATAAATAGAAAGCTAAATAGAAAAGTCTCATAGATACTTTACCTTAAGATACACATTGGTAAGCAATGGTGATGGAATTTAAAACTAGGAGTGCTTGACTAAGGACATGCTCACTGTACCTCATGCTGTAACCCTGTCTCCAGTATACCTCCATGACCTCCATGATGCTATGGACCAGTAAAGCTTTTAATCTTAGACTTCTTACAGCCTGTATTCTATATACATGGACTCTTATCCTTATCCATGATGCTCTTTCTCTTATCTTAGCTACCAAGTGTATACAAAGATCTTGTGCAAAGAACCTTTCCATAGTTGGGTGAGCATGTTGACACTTGAGCTAAGATCATTGTCTATAACATGAATCTTAAAAGGTTTTATTAATAGACAACCTGGAGCCAGATATTGGGATGAAACTGAAAGATCAGAGGAATAGAACAAGCCAGCCACAAGTTCTTGCCACTAGGAAATCCTCAGCCCAGGCTAGAGCTACTTCCTGTATACTCAGCTATATACCTTTCTGTGCCCTGCCATCTTACTTCCTCTCTCCACTCAGCTAAATCACTTCCTCTTTCCGCCCAACTCTATCACTTCTTGTCTATCGGTACAGATCTCTAGACCTCTATGATTAACTAGTGCTGGGATTAAAGGTGTGTGCCACCATGCCTGGCTCTGTTAAGTGGCCTTGAACTCACAGAGATCCAGATGAATCTCTGCCTCCCAAATGCTAGGATCAAAGGCATGTGCTACCACTGCCTGACCTCTGTGTTTAATATAGTGGATGGCTTTTTCCTCTTCTCCCCAGGCAAGCTTTGTTTGTTAGAGCACAAATAAAATATCACCACAATTATCTACCTCTTTCATGGTGCTCTATTTAGTTCTTCAAATTTATGTGTGATTTCTGTTATGCCTAGATCCTGGGGACCCCCAAAAGACCACCATGGAGACCAGATCCTTCATGTGAAAGTAAAGAGCCTTTATTTTTCAAACTTCAGGGCTTGGTCTCTCTGTCTGCCAGATACAGCTGTGAGGGCATAGAGCCCTGAGCTCAGGCAGGGTGGGGTTTTTATCATAGTAGATGTTGGGTTGAGGGGATTTCCAGGGTTCAGGACCCTGATTGGCTGCCATTTGTCTCAGGGTATAGGGAATGTTTGGAATGTCAGGTATTTCCTCTTAGAGGCGGGCCCCACTGGGTGAGGCCCACTTATGGCTTTTCCTGGGTCCAGGTGTTGCCTACCAGAAGCTGTGTCTAGGCTTCTAAGCCTGTCTTGGCAGCTGTGTGGTCAAGCTGTTTTGGGCCCCCACAATTTTTGTCCTCCAAAAAATATAATACAGCCTAGCATGAACTGCAGTGGAGGTCTGTTTCGGTTGTTGGTCAGAGCAGTCTAAGTTTATGGTCAACATGTCCAAGTTCAATCTCAGATTCAGTATCTGTGGGAACCAAGGAAGCTTGCCCAAATGTCAGTTTTCTTCTACAAAATCTTATTTTGCAGACTAAAAATGCCGTAATATTGTTTTCAGCAAGTAGATTAGTATTTAGTATAGTCTACAAATATGTCTTTTTATTTCCTTCTTTCCAGTTCCTGCTAAAAGATAAGTTCATTAACAGCCAAGATTCTTTCACGTTTCTATCCACCTTGTATATACTACTCTAACTGCAGCAGAATGTACATGTACATGTGTACATACAAGTATGTACACTACATGCACAGAAGTAATGACACCCCTCACACCTTCTTGATACAGTATCTTGAGAAGTCAGAACTATCAGAAACCATCTTCTTGGACTTCAGACTTTCCCATCTCTTCCTTCTCTCTCATCATTGTTGACTACCTCTCCCATGTGTGACCCCTACCCTGTGACCTGACCTGAGGGTAGTTAGGTGAGGAGCATGGTGTAGTGGCAGGAAGGTATTCTGAGACTCATCCCTGGCGCTGTGCTGGGATGTTAACTGCACCTGCACTAAGAGAGCTAGATAAGAGCATTTCATTACCCTTGAGAGGCTTGTGTTTTAACTCTTTTCCAAGCCTCTTGCACCTTCCTTCATTCCTGAATCTTTTCCTGTGATTAGAAAGTGTTCCTTGCAAATTCAAATGTTTGTGCCTTTGTGCAGTATGAGCTCATTACTTCTCCTGTAGCCTTCTTTCACTAATGGTCATTGTTGATCCCTGTCCCTTTATCTTGATGATTTCCTGTCTCTCTAATCTGCAGCTTTTGTATCTTTGCTAAATAGAGATTCAATCACATCTCCAGATTTCCACTAAGAATCCCTCTGATGTGGAAAGACCCACCATCGCCATGAATGAGAGTGAAAGAGGGAAGGGGTGGGGTCATAAGTCCGGCTTCCTAATTTGTAATGACTTTAGAGGAAGTTAACTTAATGATAGTGGACATACCTCACTTAAAACTCTAATGCTCTTAAGATTACCCCATGTCTTTGTACATAACTGTGCTTATTCATTCAGTCTTGGGTGCTGATATGCAGTCACAATGTCTTTTCTGGAATTCTGCTTAAAAAGGCATGGCATAATGCTACACAACTACATTAATTCTAAAAGTGTTCCTCAGCAAAATAAACAAAATTATGCTTCAACCTGACTGAGATTTCCCCTCATATAATGTAAAGCATTTATAAGTATCTAAAATATGAGAGCATTTGCATATGTCACATTATCCATTTTTAGATGGTGTTTATTTCTCCTTGAGTCTTACTTCTCTTCCTGCTTCCTATAACAAACTACTGAGGTATAGGTTAACCAGTTTGACCTTGTACTTAAACACCAGACAACAGGGCCATGCAGAAGAACAGAAAAGATTCTTATATGCACTCAAGCACACAACACACACACACACACACACACACACACACACACACACATACGGTTTGAGCAAAAGCCTGGTACATTGAAGTGCTTGGAATACTGAACAATGCCTGGCAAGTACCACATATCATCCATTACCATTGAATCTAAAATTTAAATAAATAAATATGTACTATTATTTTGTGAATCATTAAAAAATGTCTTCACCTGAACATTATGATCATCATGAGACACTTGCTGGTTTAAAAGATTTTAAAATGAAACAAAAACTAAATATTTGAGGGATAGATGAAACAGGCTTCCTACTGCTATTTGATGAGTGACCATGAGGAGTGGATTTGGGGATGAGTTAGCTCTAGATATTTGTTTTTCCTATTAAAGGTTAGATGAGTCTCTCTTAGTACCTACTCAGTAAGATGAAGAGGGTAGGGTACGGAATACATAGCACTGAACAGTTGATAATTTGTCAGGATAGGTCAGGTGACCATCCCTGACACAGTTATACATCAGAATCTCAGCACTCAAGGAGAATTTAGAGGGCATTCAGTCTGACCTCCTATGACTTGGAGGGATCTCATCTACAAAGTGCTAGAGAAATGGATGCCAAAAGCCTTTTAAAATGAGAACAGAACTTCACTGTCTATCAAGATCTATCTTCCTCTAAGTAGAATAACAAGAGGAAATGGACCTGTCCTGGTGTTCTTTATTGTTGGCCCTGGCACTTAAGACATCAACACCTCTAAGCAAAACAATCCCATAATTTAGAGAAAAGTGTCAAGGCTTCACAGGCATGGCGAGATGTGCCCCAGGGTGTGTACAGAACCTGCATTCATAAGATTTATGGTAAAGAGTTTTACATGAGCACCCACATTTGAGGCAGATAAATCCTAGAAGACATTACTATTACCAATAATTGAATTACAAAGCCATTATCATGTGCCGAGCAGAGCAACTTTAGGACTCCATGGTGACAGGATGAAACTTGTTAGAATATTTATGCCTGTACAGTTTCTGAATTGCCAACCTATAGAACAAACTGACTAGCTCATGTCCCTCCTCTGAGCAAATACACTTCTGAGCAATTTTGTAGCCATGGAAAACAGGATACTTAGGAAAGGGGAATATAGTGTAGACATTAGCGTTCAGCCTCATTCAAAAAATTCCTTATATGTAAGCATCCACTTCCACAGCTTTTGTGCTCAAAATAATGCAGTATGTGAAAATTGGGCTTTTTCTGTGTTAAACATGAGTAAATCTGCTGATTCCCCATGGGAGACCTCAATTTGGGCGATGTGGGGATGCAGGGTGGCTTGGGAAAGAGGGCTGGGAGGAGGAAGGAGGGGGGTCCGTGGATAGCATGAGGAGTGAGTAGAAAATTTCTTAATAAAGAAAAATAAAATAAAATAAAATAAGAACATTGTTATCAGTGCTATTTTCTACAGGAAAAAAAAAAAAACTTACGTATAATAGCCTTATAGGAAAAAGCATTATTACAAGGCCAGAGAAATGGTTCAGTGTGTAAGAGTATGTGCTGCTCTTGTAGAGGATCTGAGTTCAGTTTCCGGCATCCATATCAGGCCACTCACAACTACCTGCAACTAGCGCTCCAGGGAACTAAACATCCTCTTTGAATCTCTGCAGGTACCTGCACTCCCTAGCAGATACACACATGCACACCATGGGCACACACACACACACACATACACACACAACCACACACTTTAAAAAAATCTCTTTGGAAAAAGACAGATCTGTAATTGTATCACTTAAAAGTACAGTGTAGCTTTATTTTTGTGATTCTGAAATCCATGAATCATGAACTTACAAAAGCTGAAATAGAGCAGTTATTTCCATTTACTGTCATTACAAGATGAATGGCAAAAATGACCCAGATATACCAAGTGATAATGCTGAGTCTCTAAGACACTGATTGTTTTCTTATTTAGTTCCTCTACAATTATGTTCTTATAAGCTTTGGATGTAGTTTTCCTTCCCACAATATTTAATTTTTAAATAATTTCAGAATTAAAGAACAATGTGGTGATATTTTATTTTTGCTGAAGTGGGGTTGATATTTTATTTTTGCTTTAATAAATAAAGCTCGCCTGGAGTTCAGAGGAATAGGAACAGCCATTATAAGTAAACAAAGAAGTCAGGCAATGTTAGCACATGCCTTTAATCCTATCACTTGGCAGGCAGTAGTCTGTCTGGATCTCTGTGTGTTCAAGGCCACACTGGAAAAAAGCCAGGTGTGGTGGGATATGCCTTAAATCCAACAATAGTTAACTATGGTGGTCTGGAGGTCTGTACAGACAGACAGGAAGTGACAGAGCTGGACAGGAAGAGGAAGTGATGTAGCTGGACAGAGAGAGCAAATCAGATGGCAGAACAGCAAGGCATATAGGCATGGGTAGACAGGAAGTAACTTGCATTTGGAAGCTGCGGAGTTGGTGAGGTAAGGTTAGCTATGGCTTTCCCTATTTCCCTGATCTCTCACATTTTCACCGCTATATCTGGCTCCATGTTTATTTATTTAATAAGACCATTTAGAAATTCATCTACAGAACAATAACAAAGATACCAGGAAAAGGGCTGGAAAGAAGGCTGGGCAGTTAGGAATACTTACTGTTCTTACAGAGGAAGAAAGATTGGTTCCCAACACCCATATGTCAGCTCACATCCAACTTTAGTTTAAGGGAATTCAATGCCTCTTCTGACCTCTTCAGTTTCCTGCACACATGGTACACAGACACACAGACACAAACATATAGACACACACACACACACATACACACACACACACACACACACACACGACACATACACACAACATACACACACAACACACACATAATTAAATAAATAATTTTGTTTTAAAGATTCTAGAAGATCCCCACATACACTTCAACTAGTTCCAACCAATGTTAAAATAATTTACAGAGCTATGGTATTTTTTACAATTAAGAAATTCACATATTATCAACTTGGGACCTTATTTTGATTTACCCTGGCTTTCCTACAGATATCTTCTTTCTTCTAATGTAGAATCCCATATCTAACACACTGTTTTAGTTTCCTGAAGTCTTCAGTCTATCTCTAAGAGTCTGCACAATTTGTGTGTGTGTGTGTGTGTGTGTGTGTATGTGTGTGTATGTGTGTGTGTGTGTGTGTGTGTGTGTGTGTGTGTGTGTGTGTGTATAGCATTAAGTATTTAATCTTAGAAATAGGAAGGAAAAATCAAACCAAAAAGGTATCATTAGTAAGCTATCACATATGCTTTTTGAGAAGGTGTAGCTGAAGTTTTCCTGTGTCCCAGCCTGTTGGTGGTAAGTACAAATCTTTCTCACCTGCTAGTCCTGCAGCCGCTCTGACCCAAGTAAACACACAGAAGCTTATATTATTTACAAACTGTATGGTCATTAGCTCAAGCTTATTACTGACTAGTTCTTATACTTAAATTAACCCATAGTTTTATTTATGTTTAGCCACGTGGCTTGGTACCTTTGTTCAGTTCTGCCTTCACATCTTGCTTCTCATGGTGGTGGCTGGCAGCATCTCCTGACTCAGCCTTCTATTTCCCAGAATTCTCCTCTCTCTTTGTCCACCTATACTTCCTGACTGGCTACTGGCCAATCAGCACTTTATTTATTAACCAATCAGAGCAACACATTCACAGCATAGGATCAATATCCACAACAAGAAGATATACAGACTTATTGAGATTTCAGGAAATAAATACTATTGCATGTTATTCCTGGGAATGTAATTTGTATAAACCAGAAAAACAGATATTTTATACTTGGGAGGAATGAGGAGCAAGTGTGATCAGGGTGTAACTGAAAGTTTTCTGTGCCCACCTGGCTCCCGTGTCCTTGTGGTCCCGCAGGAGCTCAGGCACAAGTGAACACACAGAGGCTTATATTAATTATAACTGAATGGCCATGGTTCAAGCCTTTTGCTAGCTAACTCTTACATCTTAAATTAGCCCATAACTATTAATCTATGTATCGCCACATGTTCTGTGGCTTTACCTGCATCTCATTACATGTTGCTCCTTGGGCAGCTTGCTGACATCTCTCTCTCTCTGCCTTCTTCCTGTCTCTCTCTTTGAATTTCCCGCCTGCCTCTAAGCTGCCTTGCCATAGGCCAAACGGCTTTATTTATCAACCAATCAGAGAAACACATATTTGCAGCGTACTGAAAGACATTCCCCCATCACTTCCCCTTTTCTGTCTTAACAAAAGAATGGTTTTAACTTTAACCTTAAAATTACATATAACAAAACAGTTATCAAGCAAGAATTATAATTACAATATCTAGTCTATTTGTATTTTGTAAAATTAAAGAAAATTTTTTTATCTATCCTATATTTGTGAGTCTAAGGTTTCATATCTAATTTATCTTTTATCATAACCAAGGAAAATTATGACTATAACTATCTAGTCTTCAACTACATCAAAGACTTCAGAAAGATACAATATTATCTAAGTAAACAGGAAGTGCATTGTAATCAACTTCCAAAAATCTATAATGACAGAGACAGCTGGCTTCCTGGACAGTCATCCAAAGTTTGTCTGCAACATTGGGTCATCCATCTTCAGCCTATAGGCTTAGAGTCTCTCAGTCACTTCTCTCTGTGTCCTGTAAAATGTTTGGCAGTCTCCTCTGTGAAGCAGGAACCTGAAGAACCACCTAATCTTGCAAAGTTCAGTGCTGACCTTCCTATGGGTCCTACATGTCCACATTATACAACATACTGTCAAGCAGTTATCGCAAGGGAACTTTTTTGCTCAGTGACTAATTTTTGCCACAAAGAAAGCAAACTCCATAATGAGTTTCTTCAATGCCCATTATCTTCTCTGAAGTAGATTGATGTTGCCAGGAGCAGACATGTCTCAATGCCCAGAAAGTCAAAGTTCTTAAAACATTTTAAATGTCATATTCTGTTGGTCTTTGAAGTGCTTGAAGATTACCTATCTAATTGAATTATGTCTGTGTATACCTAGAAAACTTATCATGACTATAAGTTTGACTATCATAGAAGACTAATTATTCCATTACAGTTTTAAATGAGCTGCACAAACATAATACCTTAAACAAGAGTATAAATATACATACAGTATAACAAAATTAACTTTAAATTTGTATGAATAAACTAAAATCCATAGCAATGTAAAACATTTCAAACAAGTTGTTGCTCTTTAAATGTAGGTTCAACAATCCACCTTTTATCCTATCATATCTATATTCTGTATTTTCTTATCATATTCCTTTTCTTCTTTTAGAAAGAGATTGACTATGACCAATAACAATTTGTAACCAACAACTTAAACAAAGACAAACATCTGTAATCCATTTTTTTGGGGGAATGTGAGCGTAGTTTTCTAGGCTACTTCCTGCTGATAAAGGGTGCTATAAGAATGGGGATCTTGAGAAAACTCAAGATAATGGTCAAGTCCTGGGAAGACCAGATATAACCTTTGTTGATAGATACCATCTGTTAAGGTTCAGGAGGTCTGGCTTGATCAAATCTGATCCATCTTTACCTGGAACAAATAAATCCATAGCCTCTTGCTTCCTGTGGAAACAAAAGCAGAACTTCGTTTCCAAAGCAATATGTCCTTAGATCCAAATTTTGAAGTCAAGATACCTTTAAAATATACATACTGGTTTAACTCAATAGCCTTTATAATCAAATGTCTCTCTCCACTTAAAAAGCCCAAAGACAATATAATCCAGACTCTCTGTGTGATTTCCATCTTTACATGGCTTACTTTTTATATTACTTTTACTGTCTCTTTAAAGACTTTATTTTTGGCTGGGAGGTGGTGGTGCACACCTTTAATCCCAGCACTCGGGAGGCAGAGGCAGGTGGATCTCTGTGAGTTCGAGGCCAGCCTGGTCTCCAAAGTGAGTTCCAGGGAAGGGGCAAAGCTACACAGAGAAACCCTGTCTCAACCCCCTCCCACCAAGACTTTATTTTTAAAACTAATTTTTATATAACTGTCTATATTCATTTTCTTTTCTCTTCCAAGTCTATGTACATTTTTACACACACTGTAAACCATTTAAAGTCTTGTTACATCTGAATCTGCCTTATTGTGAATCTGTTGCTTTAAACTGCAGCATTACTAGTACTGAAATGGCAGCTTTGGCTTCTGACTCTAACCACCTCAGTTTTCCAACATGGCTGTGGTACATTTACAGCTAGCTCTGGGGGGACCACGCTTTCCACTGATTCTGGGAGGTAGTGGGTCTATGCTTCCATCCAGCAGCGTGTTGCCCAAAACCTTTCTTTCTTTCTTTCTTTCTCTCTCTCTCTCTCTCTCTCTCTTTCTTTCTTTCTTTCTTTCTTTCTTTCTTTCTTTCTTTCTTTCTTTCTTTCTTTCTTTCTTCTTTCTTTCCTTCTTTCTTTCTTTCCTTCCTTCTTTCTTTCTTTCCTTCTTTCTTTTCTTTCTTTCTTTTTTTTTCTTTCTTTCTTTCTTTCTTTCTTTCTTTCTTTCTTTCTTTCTTTCTTTCTTTCTTTCTTTCTGTTCTTTTTTTTGTCTGTACTAGCAAAGGCAAATGTAGATGTAACCAACCGTCTTATTAAATAAGAAACACAGAGCCAATGTAAAGATGAAAGCCCAAGAGGTCAGAGCTAAGAGCCTTACCACCTGCCGCCAGCCAGCTTCTTCCGCCAAGAGACCTCTCCGAAAAGGGGCTACTTCCTGTGCGTTTGTCTTTAAATAGAGTTCTGTTCTGCCTTCTCATTGGTCGTAAACCCAACTATGTGACTGCCTCGTCACTGCCTGTCTGTACAGACCCCCGGACACACATTGGAGCGTGTGTCTCCAATGCCAGCTGTATCCTTGAACATACAGAGATCTACCTAGCTCTGCCTACCAAGTACTGGGATTAAAGGCATGTGCCACCACGCACGGCTCTCGCTATGGCTTGCTAATAGCTCTGACCCCTAGGCAACTTTATTTATTAACATACAAATAAAATCACATTTCAGTACAAATAGAATACCACTATAGGCAAATCCACCACACAGTGTAATGTGTGGCTTGGAGATGCCTCATTCCCACCATGTTGCAGGTCAAGCTCATATGCCATGAACTTGCCATAGAATAGCTCAAGCCCAGGCTGTGGCTGGCCTGAGAGAAACAATTAGGAAGCTGCTCTTGGCTCCATTTTAGAACCTTTTTAAAGTTTTCTCAGGTTTTAGGTAGAAACTTTCACCCCATGTCTTGGCGCTATTTGAAACTGGAAGTTTTTCTTTTTCCGACCTGGTTTGCAGGCTCTCAGACCCAAGTAAACAAACAGAGGCTTATATTAATTAAAACTGCTTGGCCATTAACTCAGGCCTACCATTGACTAGCTCTTATACTTAAACTCAGCCCAATTCTGTTAATTTATATGTCGCCACATGTTCCATGGCTTTACCTGTGTGCCATTACATGCTGCTTCCTGGACAGTGGACTGGAGTCTCCTGGCTCAGCCTTCTACTTTACAGAATTCTCCTTGTCTGTTTATCTTGCCTATACTTCCTGCCTGGCTACTGGCCAATCAGCATTTTATTTATCAACCAACCAGAGCAACACATTCACAGCATACAGAACATCCCACAGCACCTCCCCTTTTCTGTCTAATCAAAAAGGAAGGGTTTAACTTTAACATAGTAAAATTGTACAAAAATTGTTCAAAACTCCTAAATAATTAATAAAAATATTATGTTGGGCAAAATGTGCATTCTTTACAACCCATTGTTCTGTCATTTCATAATACTTTCTACAGAAAATATAGAAAGACTTGAGACATCAAGCATGTGCATGTAAAAGTAATCATTGCTGCAACATTTGTAACACAAAGCCTCGGACACCACCAACACCCCATGTTGAATTAGGGCTGACTACATGGTGTATTCCTTAATAGTTGTCAAAGAGCTTATCAAGTGTCCTGTTTCAACATGTTCTATTAATGCCATTAATGATACAACAGTTACATAAGAAGGAAAGGAATGCCTACACAAGAGTAGACATATTACTACAGGATCAGTAACGATGTGCTAAAGGTGGTGCTTTCCAGGAGGGGTTGAATTCATGCTCTGTGGAATTTGACAGCACATAGCATCTCCTTCTGCTTCCTCTCCATCCGTCATCCTCATCAGGGTCTTCACTCTTTCCTGCCCCTTGTGTTCTCCCATCTTATCATCCCCATGCCTCCCTTTTCACTTGTTCTTCTTCTATATGTTCTTTATTTCTATCACACTAAAAGGTACAATCATATCCTTAAGAATTCACATCTACTGTGAAATATTGGCTTAAAAACAAACTACAAATCAAGGGATAAATAAAAAGGTGTGTTTTTCATTTCCCGTTATCACACTGGCCTTCATTGCCAAGCATTGGATAGGGGTTCAGAAAGCAAATTAGCAGGGCCTTTAAAGTCTTTTCACAGAACAAAGTCAGTGCCTTCACCTGGCACCAAATCCCTTACACTTTGTGCTCAGAACTCAAGAAATTCTTCATAAACAAAGTTCTAAGAACAGTAGCTGCATTAAAGGCTGCAGGAACCTTTGTCTCTGTGATGGGGATAAATCTAATTTCTTCCTATCTTACCTGATTCTATTCTTCTTGCCCTCTAGACCTTACCAAATGGATCTCCTTTTCTCTCATTTAAGGTACATTTGGGCAATAATTTCTTAAAGCATTTTTCCAGAGGTTTGTATACAAGAAAATAATGCCATAGGACATCCTCATGTCAGTAGGCTAATAAAGTATGGAGGAGTGGCTACGTAGATGGTCAAGCCAATCCTTCTGGGGTCCTGGCACCTGCTGTTCTAGGTCAGCCTGACCCTGTGTTCCTGTGAATCCATGTATTTGAACATCATTTTGCTGTTGTTATTGTTGCTCTTGCTGCTGCTTGATACAGGGTCTTGCTGTACAGCCCAGGCTAGCCTCCTACCCATCCATGATCATCTGCCTGATTACAGACATACACGTCTGACTTATTTGAAGGTCTGAACTGAAGATAATGTGCAGGCTGCTTCCAAACTCTTGAAACTCCAATGTATGCCTAGGACTAAATTTTACAAATCCTGAGATAAATGACTCTAGAACAGTGGCTCTCAACTTTCCTAATATTGCGACCCTTTAATGCAGTTCCTCATGTTGTGGTGACCCCCAACCATAAATTTATTTTCATTGCTACTTCATAACTGCAATTTTGCCAATGTTATGAATCATAATGTTAATATTTGTGTTTTCAGGTGGTCTTAGGTGACCCCTGTTAAAGGGTTGTTTAACCCCCAAGGGGAACTCAACCCATAGATTGAGAACTGCTGTTCTAGAAGACAGATAAAGCTTATATATATATATATATATATATATATATATATATATATA